>PVJC01021376.1:0-28256 GCA_004026665.1 Murina feae | reverse complement strand
TTATATATATTAGTAGATCAAACTAGCATATATGCAATGGAATACTGCTCAGTAATGAAAAAGAATGAATTCATTTTTTATTTTTAAATTATTTTATTATCTTTTTACATAATGAAAAGCACATTTCCCTTTAATATTATGTAAGTATACCATCACTGTGGAAAATATAGATAAAAATAAAAGTTAAATCATTTGAAATTTCACTGTACACAAATAAGTAACGTTAATTATTTGGCATAATTATGTCATTAGTTTTCCTCTTGCAAACATATATATCTAAAGTGGAATCCTATTTTAAATTCTATTTTTTAACCACCTAAAATAATCTTTTACCTGAGTAAGCACTTTTCAATAGAGGTGATAAAAAAAAAAAAAAAAAAAAAACCATGAAAAAAATGCAGAGAAATACTTCTCTTTAAAGGGAGTGAACTCTTGTCCAGTTGGCATGGCTCTATGGCTGAGCATCGACCTATGAACTAGAAAGTCACTGGTTTGATTCCCTGTCAGGGCATATGTCCAGGTTGGGGGCTCGATCCCCAGTGTGGGGCGTGCAGGAGGCAGCAGGCAGCAGCTATCAATGATTCTCTCTCCTCATTGATGTTTCTCTCTCTCTCTCCCTCTCCCTTCTCTCTGAAATCAACAAAAAATATTAAAGATAATGAGATCTTTTTTTCTTTGTTTGGGGAAAGAATTCCTTTTGGAGGGGGATGAATTCTTGATGCACACAACAACATAGAGGAATCTCACCATGACTGTGTGAAATTAAATTATTTTTAAAAAGAGGACCTATTGTATGATTCCGTTAATATAAAGTTCTAGAAAATGCAAACTAATCTATAGCAGTGATTTTCAACCAGGGTGTCACCAGAATTTTTAAAACATGTAATGCTTGCCCTAGCTGGTTTGGCTCAGTGGAGAGAACGTCGGCCTGCAAACTGAAAGGTCCCAGGTTCGATTCCAGTCAAAGGCACATGCCCGGGTTGTGGACTTGATCTCCAGTGAGGGACTTGCAGGAGGCAGCCGATCCATGATTTTCTCTCATCATGGATGTTTCTCTCTCCCCTTCTTCCTTCCTCTCTGAAATCAATAAAAATATATTTTTTAAAAAAACATGCAATGCCTGAGTATTTAGTCAGGGCACTGACCTCTTTTCCCTTAAATTGTCAAATAAAAAAATTTGACAACAGTCAACACTATGATAGCCTTCGAGTGTGAATGAATCAAAATTATACCTTTTTTTTTGTCAGATCGGCAAAAAGTACAATATTTTTTTGGTGTGCTGCAAAATTTTAGTAATTAGTTTATGTATGCATGAGATGGAAAAAAGTTGAAAATGTCTGATCGATAGCAATGGAAAGCAGATCAGTGGGTACCTGTGGATGAGGAGTCAGAGAGGAACAAAGATAAGGGATTGCCAAGAAGTCTCATAATAAAATCTTGCGGGGGAGAAGGGGTTGGGATGGTCATTGTCTTAAGTGCAGTGATGGTTTCATGAATGCATAAGTCAAATTTATGAAATTAAAAACTAAATATATGCAATGTGCTATATGTTCATTAGACCTCAATAAACCTGTTTAGAAAATGGTTTGATGTTGGTGCAGAATTGATCAAAAGATCAATGAGTAAGAATAGAGGACCTAAAAATTGACCTGTATATATATGGAAACTTGGCATATGATAAAGATGGCATTACCAACCAGGGGAGAACTGATGAGCCATCCAGTAAATAGTATTATAGGAAATGACTTTTCAAACTGAAAAATTAAATTAGATGTATACTCCCAAATCAATACCAGATTGCTCTAAGATTCAAATATTGAAAGAAGAAAAATAGCTTAAAAGTATTAGCATAAAGTATAGGAGAATATATTTATGACTTCATGGTAGGTAAGGATCTGTGTTGTTTTCTTCATCCTTACCCAATGATATATTCTGCATTGATTTTTAGAGAGAGTGGAAAGGAGAGTGGGAGGGGGAGAGAGAGAGAGAAACATCAATGTGAGAGAGACGCATCGATTGATTGACTTCCACACACGCCTGAACCGGAGCCAGGAATCAAATCTGCAACTCAGCTATGTGCCCTTGATTGGGAATTGAACCCTGGACCCTTCCATGCTTGGGCCGATGCTCTAACCACTGAGCACAACAGCCAGAGCTAAGGATCTCTTAAATAAGACACAAAAAGCATAAATAATAAAGGAGACTATCTGTTTCACTTCATCAAATATAAACTTTAATTTTTCAAAAGATACTATAAACAGAATTAAAAAAGAAGTCACAGACTGAGAAAAAGTCTTTGTCCTTAAAACAAGCCAAGGATTAATATCCAAATATGGATGTCTTTGAAACTTATAAATCAAGAAGAAAAAGGCCAACACCCATTTAAACATGCAAAGGCAATGACGACACAATCCTCAGAGAAAGGAATCCAAACAGTGAACAATCAAATGGGAGGAAAAAAATTTCAACTCCACTGGTAATTAGGGAAGTGCCCATCAAAACCAGGAAATGGCATTTCACACTCAGCAAAATTTGAAGATGTGAAGATATCTCGAGTTGAGAAAGATATGGAGAAATGAGAGTTCCCACACCATCCTGAAGGGAAATTTTGAACAATTCATTGGAGAGCAGGTTGGCACAACCTAATAAAACTGAAAATATATTTATCTTCCAACCGAGTGGCTTTATCTGGTGGTGGGGAGAGGGAGAGAGTAGTGACAGCCCAGTGAGTTTGCACCACCCATGTTCCACATTATAAGTAACTCTTTCCCACCGAGCTGAGAGAGGAGATGGGGCAGAATGAGGTGACACGGGAGGAAAGGAAAAGGCCATCTGTTGTGTCTCTCACTCCTGCCGTTTGCTCATCTACGTGGACCCAGATGCTTCTCTCTTCCTGCCACACTCTGCCCTCCTGTGTGACCAGGCCTGCTTCCTTCCACGTTTGTGACTGTGGCCACCACACTACTTAGCCCTGTCAGACAGTAATGAATCTGAGCACAAGATATTAACCACAGGCCCTGGCATCAGGTCTGATCGGGCAAAACTAGAGGAGAGAGCTTTCACCCTCACCAGCAGAACTAAAGAGCCTTCCCACAAGAGAATAAACAACTTTTTCCATTTGCAGAAAACAGCAGACAGTTTAGTCAGTTGGGGCATCAAGCTTGCTGGTCTCACGTGAAAATGACCTCACTGACCCCTCCTCATGACAGCTGGAAATTGGAGATGTTCCCTAGTCAGGGAGATGGGCTGGTGCCAGCATACCCTCACTCATCACTCAACAGCCCTTGGTGTGGCTTGATGGGGGTGTGGGATGGAGCGAGCCACAGCCAACAGAGGTGGAGCCCACAGCCCTGACCTCACCATGACCTTCCACGGGCCCCGGAGCTCACCAGAACCAGGGAGCCGCTATTTCAAGGAGAGAGACCTCAACACTTTCATCATCCTATTTGCAACACAAAATTACAGATGTCTGTGGACAACCAATCAGCCAAACAGATTGTCTTCAAATATTCTTTTGATATTTATTTATTGAAGTCAGTATTTACTGATTGGTTTTCTATCACTGAAAGTCATGTACCACATAAATTTTGGTCAAAGACTGACATATATAGCACAGTGATCCCATAATATTGTACGGGATTATAATCAAAAAGTTTGTTTTCGATGTTGAAAGAAAAGGCTGGACCCGACTATGATGCTGAATGTACTGCTAGCTCTGGGTGGTTTAGATGAGGCTCCATGTGCTGTCCACTTGCTCTGTGCCCCTCTCAGCTGTGCCCCGGAGTTGGTGAGGGAGCAAGAAGGACAGGCTGAGCAAGAGGGTAACCCAGGCATCTATCCTTGCCTGCCCCCGCATGCACACACACACACACACACACACATATACACTACTGTAAAAGATTTAGATACACAAATAGCATCTATATTTATAAAAGCCAAGAAACAAATGGTGGAATAACCAGAACTACTGGTCACTGTGACGAGCACTGTGGTGGCCAATCAGCCTGATGGGGGCCCCAATCAGCACCCCCCAACTTCCTGAGACCCCTCCCCCTGGCCTGCCCCACCCTCGATCAGCCCCATCTCCCCGACCCTGATCAGGGGCGGGGCCAGTTGGCCACCGTCCATGGCCCTTCCCCCTGATCAGTCCTACCCCCTACTATCGCTCTCCCCCATCAGGAGCTGGGCTGGGCTGGCAGGGGAGAGGGGATGCAGGAGGTTGGCTGACCAGCCCCGCCCCTGGTGGCCCCCATCATGGTGGGCAGTGGACCCTACCCATGCATGAATTCATGCACCAGGCCTCTAGTTATGTTATAATTGCCAACAGCATTCAGTACAGTAACATGCTATACAGGCTTGTTGCTTAGGAGCAAAAGCCTATACCAGGCAGCCTAGGTGTGCGGTATTCTACACCCTTAGGAGTGTGGATGTGCACCCTATGATGTTCACACATTGACAAAATCGCCTAAGGATGAATGTAACCACATCCTTAAGCAACACATGATTATATATAAACAGGCTCATCACTAATTCATTTCCACAGGCCTACACGTGAGAGTCAATGTTTTGGGGGAAATAAATTAGCAAGTTTCCCACTTATCTGCAGTTCTTTCCCTCTCTTCAGTTTTCCTTTGGGATTTTCAGGAATAGATGGTTCCAGAAAGCAAACACAAGGGTTTTGATTCAGGATAATATAACTGATTCCGAGTAAATAGGATAACATGTGTACCAGTTTCCACTGGCCTGATAACCTCTAGAACATCCCCATATCACAAAAGCACAGTCAAGGTTGATACCCACGGATGTTGCTTCACTCCCACGCGGACACCTTGTTCCAGGGCACTTTCTACCTAGGGCCGAAACTACTGTGTCCGTAGAATGACCCATATTCCTGACTTAATCCCTCAATGGAGTAAACAGATTTCTGCCAGGCGGATGTGCTCATAATTCAACTCTTACCTTAGTCCTAACCCTTCCACATGCCAGCTCAGACCCCAGCAGGAGCAGGCAGGGCTGTCGGGACGAGGGGCTCCAGGAGTCTCTGGGTTGCCGTGGGCAAAGTGAAGAGGTCCTACCACGGTGGGCAAGGCTCAGGGCTGAGCCACAGAGCAGCTGATCTGCCCCGCTCACCCCTCAACTGGGAACCTTTGGGCAATACAGGAACATCACCACTCTCCAGGTATCTCTGGCCAAAACCCCTCTTTCTCAGCTTTGAGATTACCTATTTTTATCCACCTCCCTCCATTACCACCTTTCCCACAAGAAGCCTTTTTAGAACATTCATTTCCTAATTGCTTTTCCCACAGATGTCTGTCCATCTGTCTGTGGACTGAGACCCTTTGGAGGGCATGGAGCCCTGGCTGGGTAGCAGCCAAAACACAACTACTCAGAAAATGAGCCTTTACATGAAGTTGATATTGTGGATGTCAGAGACTACAGGTGGAAAACCCTTGAAGTCCACATTGGATGGCTGGTCCAGCCCACCATATCCTTGGATTTATGTAACATGAGCCATTCAATATTCTCCTTAGTTAAGCCAGTATGAGTTGGGATGTTGTTGTGTGTTTTTGTTTGTTTTGTTTTTGCAACTAAAACACCCAGATTCACCCTCAATTGGGACCAACCTTCAATTTCATGGTTCAACAAGATGTTTGTCACTGACTGTTTAACTGAGTGTACCTGTTAGTTTATACACCCAAATAAACACCTTGAAAAATGTAAAATACAAATTGAAACTTCTAACATGATTTTTAAGTTTGTATTTGCATACTGTAAAATGTGTCAACAAATTAAGTAGTGATATGGACAATAAACATTGTATAATGGCAAGTACACATACATGCAAATATAGCCTATTAACATAATCTTAATTAGGAGGAGGGGGGGAAATCAGAGTTTGAGAGTTACCAAAATTATATTAACAGTCTCTCCCTGTGGCAGTAAAACTCAAATGCTTTGGGGGAAAGTTTTAGGGTGGAATTTTAAAAGCCCCAATAAAACTAGTAAGCAAAACTGAAGTAAACAGGAATGACACTGAGCTCAGCACAATGGCAGAGTCGATGTCCATTAGCCATGTTATGCTAGGGCTAGGCCTACACAATACCAAACATCTGGTTGAAAACTAAAAATAATCCTATATAATAAAAGCCTAATATGCAAATTGTCCCTTTGACCAGGAGTTCAACCAGGAGTTTGACGGCTCACTATGACATGTACTGATCACCAGGGGGCAGTGTGGAACATGGCAGGTGTCAGTAATGCACTGTGACCTCTCACTGCCTACCTGGGGGTGGGGGTTACAGGGAAGGATGTGCGGTGAGAATGCTGGGTGTCTGCCAAGCTCACTCTCATTCCCTCTGCTACCCTCCCCATGCACCAGAGAAGCCACCGTGCTTGGGTGCCAGTGCCCACGAGGAGCCTACCCCACACCTGAATGGCACCTTTCGGGTGCACTGGGTCACAGCCACCAGGACCACAGGGGCCCTGGGCAGGAGCTGCTCTGCAAGGCCAGCCGGGAGAGAGCATGCTGCCCGCCCAGCTTCCATGAAGTGCCTCTGGGCGGCCCAGAGGCCGTGGTGTCCAGCTGCACTCTGCATGGGGACTCAGGCACTGTGATTCAGGAGGAGGGGTGCACACAGGGGCCGGAGGCCCAGGTGCTGCCCAGGGTCCAGAAGCCAATTGGAACCTGCCCTTCCATGCCAGACACTTGTGCTCTGATCGCCAGCCAGGCCTAGGGATGGCACCCATGCACGAATTTTGTGCACTGAGCATCTAGTAAAATAATAATGTATGTCCCAAATCATCACGGATTTGGAATATGAAGTAGAAATTCATGTTCACATATCAAAGTTTTATATCATGGTCTGACTTTAATACACTTTTGCTGTTTCTCGAAGACAGGATTAAATTTAAAAACTAAATTTTAACATTTGTGTATTTTACTAATTAATATCTAACATGTTTCATTCGTAAACCACGAGAACTTCTCTATAAATAAAGCCAGAAAATAAAACATGAAATTGAATTTATACGGCCATCTAAATACTGAGGCTCTCGTATATTTTCAAGATGTAGATTCTACATTAATTTCATAATTAGATTTTGAAACATAATTCCATTTCAAGTGTTCACAGATGTTAGAGTTCAAAAACTCAAATTTAAGACAAATACATTCTTTGGCAGTAGTAAAGTATATACTGTATTTTTTGAAGAATCCACAGAATACTTCAGAAAACATTTGTATAAAGTCAGGAAAATAAAACATTTTAACTGAGGTTTGCTTCATGACAATTACTAAAGATTGGAAACATATAAGAAACCTATTTATCATCTAAATAAACATCAGTAAGTTTTAGGTAAAATATCTAACAAATAGTCTAGAATATAATAAAATGGTAAGCACCATCTCCAAAGAAAATTTTTAAATATTTGACTTAAGTGGAAAATAAAAAGCAATAGTCTTGGGATTTGTCCAAGGCATGCATTCTCAAATTCTTTTATTTACTTACCAGAACTGCATTGTACCTTTCATCTCAAGAAGTCCAACTTTTAACTTCAAGTTAAAAATCTGAAAAACAGTCAGAGGTAAGCATACAGTCTGCCTCCTCAAAGATCCCAAAAGAGATTGTGTCGCCATCAAAATTTAAGGGCCAGCCTGGCCAGTGTTGCTCAGTGGTTGAGCATCAACCCATGAACCAGGAGGTCACAGTTCGATCCCCAGTGGAGGGCGTGCAGGAGGCAGCCAATTAATGATTCCTTCTCATCACTGATGTTTCTATCTGTCCCTCTCCCTTTCTATTTCTGAAATTAATAGAAACATATTATTTTAATTAAGAGCCAGCTGAAAGTAAACAATTATATTTAAAGAATAACTCCTCTCTCTTCTCTCCTCCTCCTTTATCCCCCACAACACACACACACACACACACACACACACACCACATACACACATTCACAAAGAAATAATACCAATTGGATTATTTGGGTCTGAATGAACAGGCAATAAGTAATTCTTTCTCCTAATATTTCTTTAATCCTCATGCAAGGATATGTTTTTATTGGTTTTAGAAAAGAAGAGGGGAGGGAGAGAGGAAGAAAGGGGGAGAGCGAGAGCGAGAGAGACAGATGTGCAAGAGAAATGTCAGTTGGTTGCCACCCATACCCACCCTGACCAGAGATGGAACCCAAGACCTAGGTATGTGCCCTGACCAGGAATCGAACCCGACACCATTTGCTGTACTAGATGATGCTCCAACCAACTGAGCCACCCAGCCAGGGCTGTTTCTCCAAACATTTTTATCTACAGTCCTCTGATGTATTTTTGAATACTCTCACAAATTAGTTTTTCTACACAAATCAGTAAAATTTTTACTTCAGTAGTAATATAACCATTTTAACGGAAACTTCGCTTCCTGGGCGATGTGCAAGCCGCCTTACGTCTGAGGAGAACAGAACGATTTCCTGGCAGCGCGCTTACTGATGACACGGCCGCCAGGCAGAACCTCTTTAAGTTGGTGGCTAAGCCAGAAACGAGCTAACTAGATCGATGAGGCATTTTTAACCCCACAAAGGTAAGAGGTATGCTGCACTGCAGATGGCAGAGGAATGTCTATTTTGCAATATGTGAGTAAAGGAGGAGAGTTGGATGGCCTCAGGGAATGGTGGAAGCCTGCCAAGGAGAAGGGGGTGGGGGGGAGAGTTAAGGCAAGGTACAGTTCATGTGGGAGATGCGTTTAGTTTCACGGATGTGGTTCGTTTGAATTATGTCTTCGAATTTTGTTTGCATTAAATAATACATTTATTTGATTTTATAGTTGTATAAGATCTGTAAAAATTATTTTATATAGGTTTGGATTTTTACTTATTTATATTAAATATAATAAAATCATTTACGTTTAAAAAAACACACTCAACTGAGTCTCCTAAATTCTTTCACACACTTTCACACACACACACACACACACACACACACTCACACATACACACAATGGGTTTCCTTATCTATTTCTCTGAAATCTTCTTGTCTGATTTTCCAACAAATTGGCAGAGCAGGAACATTTCAGCATTGCTAAATCATGACAAAAGCTAGTCCCTCTGGCCCACATCTTGCAGGTATGAAATTTAGTCTTGTAATGTATTTTTACATAGATAGGTTTTTACGCAATAATACAATTGCCTGTGGCTCGCTGAACAGAGGTTTTATAATGTGAGGCTCTCACATGATGGCAGTAAAGAAAATAACAAGTATCACATTGATTCAACCTATTCAATTATTCAACCAATATTTATCAAGTGCAAGGGCCAGGCAGTTGGTCCTGCGGATACAATGCGCGCCATGGCCTCTGCCTGATGGTCTAGTGGAGGAAATCACCAGTAACCCAACAGTTATGCAGGCAACGGAGTAATGGCCAACCATGGTATGTGCCTGGGAGCTGGCAGGGACTAGCTTTCTGGCGGTCAACACAAAAAAACACAAACTTGGAAGTCACACAAGTCAGACTTTTCAGAATCTTATCTGAGAACCAACCAGCTGCTCAGGACATAGATGAACTGATGCTGTAATTTGAGGGGACATTTTCCTGTTGATGTACCGGAAGGAGGGGGAAGAAGAGAGGAAGAGGACCTCTCAAATTTTAGGGCCAGTGTTTCCCTGTTTAAATGGTCTATGGGCTAAATGCCAAGCCCCAAGATAGCTGTACGGCTACAAAATGAATCAAGACCTGATTCCTCCTCTGAAGAAACTCAAAGCTTCATGGGGAGAATAGATGTAAAAGGAAATTATAAGTTCCAGGACAAGGAGGGACAGAGCACAGAGGAATGGCCACTCTGACCCGGGTGTCTGAAATAGGCAGCATCACACGAAAGCTTAGAGAACAGTGACTTTTCCCAGGAAAAGAAAGAGAGGAAAGGAGCAAATGAAATATTTAAAGAAATAAGACTTATAACCTACACATATTTGATTACCTTCTTGTGGGAAGAAACTCCTGGGCAGGAAGGGGAAAAAATAAAATCCATCGACATCTTGGTCGACACCCACACATGCTTTTCTCTAAAACCTCTGAAAACTGAGGGTACCATCCCCATAACCTAAATAAGTCAGAACAAAGAATTTGAGAAAAGAACATGAAAAATGAGCTCTGGCCTAAAGGGAATTATTTTTCAGATGAGTAAGAAAGAGAACTAGTAAGGGCGAATGGAAATGGGCATACCACAGACTCACCTCTGGCAGATTTAGAGCTTTCTGCTTGGAGCCTTTACAAGACTGTGCATGTAGGCTAACTACCCAGGCCAAATACATCAGAGGCACAAAACAAAGGAAAGAGTGTTTTTCCCCGTACCACTGTTTGCACAGTGCCTGTGATGTGGGGACCTTCTAACCACACACGGCAGCATCGGAGGCAGGAGACAGGATAACTAAATAAAGAGGTGATTCTGGGCTGGGATCCTTTTGCTATAAAGGGCATTGGGACAATTATTGAATGGTATCTGAGAATTACAGGATAGAATACGTAATCGTTAAGTTCCTGATTTTGAAAGCTGCCTAGGACGTATGTACTAGAATACCCTTTTTTGCAGAAAATACCAAGTACTTGGCGGTGATGGGGCATCCTATGGGCCACGGACCCTCAAAAAAGTCTGAAAAAACAAGGGTTCTTGTACTATAATTGCTTTTATGTAAACTTGAGATTGTTTCAAAATAAAAAGAAACATTTAAAATTTTTAAAGTAAAAGAATGTCCTTTGTCAAATGAACAAAAAAAAGGTTCAGTACTAGTAATGTGTGTGTGCAGAGGGACAGGGACTGGGGCGGGGGGGACAAAGGAGGGAGGAACAGGAGAGGGGGACTCTTTTAAGTCCTTCCCATACCCTGAATCATTCTGCTTTTACTTCAATCCTGTTTTTAGCAGTGCTTGGAGGGAGAAAAGCATATAAATACTGCCACCTCGTGGTTTTAGAGTAAATACAGCGTATGACAAAAACAGGTTTACAGTCGTGAGTATGCATATTACTCTTTTATTATATAGGACTGTATTATTTTCCATAATAACTGTAAACCTGCTTTTCCCCACCACCCTGTTTACTTCTGGTAATGGAGGCAAACCTGAGGTTTCTTCTGGATGGGGGAAGAATAGAGCTTTTCACGGGGATTAACTTTTGAATGAAGGCTGTTGGAATACAGGAGAAACTGGTCGTTGAGCCTTGAGCTGCATCCGGACAACGGACTGCTCTTCAGTGCTAAGAAAATGAGCCACGAAAAGGCACGGAGGAGAAAGAAGCTCATCTGACATATGGATGATTCCGCTATATGACGTTCGGGAAAAAGACGAAACTATGGAGACAATAAAAGGATCTGGTTCCCAGGGATGAATAGGTGGCGCACAGAGGATGCTTAGGGCAGTGAAGCCATCTGTCTGATACTTTAATGGTGGATGCACGCTACTGTGTGCTTGTCACCCACCCAAGCAGCCCTGCACAGAGGCGACAGGACACTCCAGCTTCTCTGGCTGGTCCCTCTCCATCACTACAGGGCTCTGCTCATGGCCCTCGGTCCTGGCTGCACAGTAGAGTCACCTGGGAATCTTTTAAAATATTCCCATGCCACCCTGGATGGTTTTACTCAATGGTTAGAGCATCGGCCTGCATTTATCCACCATAATTTCAGTTAATACACAGATAAATCCCTAATGTGCTTGAGCTGGCACCTGAGGTCCTCTGTCCAAAACCCATTATTTTACATGAGAGGAATAAGGCCCAATCAGGCTGACGGTACCACGCCGGTCCGAGCACAGGCACCAGGACACAGGCCTCCCAGGACCTAATTCTTTGCTCTTTCTGTGCCGTGTGCAAAGTCCAGCAGCAGGAGAGGAGTGGGCGAGGGCCCTCGCAGTCAGGAGTGAGGCCGTCACACAGACTGTGGGGTCTGGTGTTCATGAGCTTTGGGAGTACATTATTTACATTATGATAACACAATTAAATCACATCACTTCATAAAAATATGTGCATATGAGCCCAGAATTTTGTGCACAATACCAAACATGCGCACATGTACAAGTCGGAAGCTCACGTTTTGGTGGAGAGGCTAATGTGGAATTACCATTAAGTTGTGCATTACAATAGGAAAGTAAATGTTTTACTAACGAACAATTAAGGACCTTCTAGGGTTTTTAATATGGACTCACCGAAAGTACGACTAGCAGGAAGCAGGAACTCCAGAGCATTCATTCTTTCCCTGTCAAGCTGTGACATCACGTGTTTTTCAGAGCGTGTTCCAAAAGCACCTGAGAGCAGAAGTACTCACTATTGTAAGCACGTGTGCCCCGGCATACAGCGCGGCTTCACGAAACCCAGGTGAACTTCACCTTGCTTTCCCAAAACATTACCCTGGCAGTCCAGGCAGAGGCATTAGGTAAGCCCATACTCACCAGCACCAGTGGGAATAGAAGATCACTTTTTACTTAAGTCCAGAACTTTAGCTAAAATACATGTTGTGATAATTCTACTTCTTTCCAGAGTTCAGGCAATATTCCATGTGTGGTTAATGTTCTAAGATGTTACGGTAACTTTATAACTTAGTAGATAAAATACTGTGCTACCTCATTATCAGATGATGTTACTGCAGATAGCAAGGTGGAGTTCATATGCCTCCTGGGTGTTAAGGGTAAAATTTCAATTATCTACCACTTAGAATTTCTTTCCCACAGTCAAAGTAAAGCACAGGAGTATTAATGTTTTGACACACACGGATAACACACCTCTATGATAGTTGACAGACTTTACTAACAACCTAAACACTTCACACTTACAACAGAAAGTAAATGTTTCACTAATGAAGAATTAAGTGAAAACTACCAGGATCTTATAGGGTTTTTAACATGGACTATGAGTATCTTAGAAGACAGAACATCAGCTTGCTGGATCATAGGGTATGACTAAAAATGAGACAGTATTTTAAGTTACCAAATAGCTTTCCCAAACAGTAGTTCCCCTGAAATTAAAACAGGAAATGGAGTTTTAAATATGCCTCACCATGCACATCCATCTTACTTTTATGACTTTGCTGTTACTTTTTAAAGGTGATCAACAAAGCCCCGCTGGAGAGCTCACTAGTTGAGCATCAATTCCCAGTCAGGGCACATGCAGGAGGCAGCCAATCGGTGATTCTCTCTCATCATTGATATTTCTGTCTCTCTCTTACTCCCTGAAATCAACAAAAATATATATATATTTTTTTTTAAATAACAGGGCTGAAGAGCATCCTGCTCTCATTTTCCACTGGAGAACTGAAATCTTTACTCTGTAAATTATTTTAGTCTCTTAATATCTATCTGACGGAAGGAAACGGCAAATCTCAGCAAGCGTGCTTTCCCTCAACATGAAGGCAAAGCGAAAAGGGAGGCCTGCAGAGATGTCAGCACTGCGGTGGCCTCTGCGTACGTTAGTTCAATACTAACATGACCCAGCAGACTGCTTCCATCCGGAAGCTCATCTTTCCAAAAGGCCTGCCTCTCCCGGACGTCCTGTGGCGTTCGCTGCCTGTGTAGACATACAGGCACACGGATCGTTTTACTGTGGTTTGTAGAGATCAGTCTCTGAAGTATCTTCAGGCCACACACACGCACACAGTTATCATCAACCTCAACACCTGACAATTCAGAAGCCGACATCCTTTTCTGTGAATTCTGAAAAAGTGCTTTGAATTTAATTGTTTTTTTAAAAACTTCAGTCTTCAATACTGAAACTGCTAAGTTATTCCATTTTCCATTTAAAAAATAGGAAAATAAAGTGTGGGAAGGGGCAAAAAAATAAACTTGGGAAAACATCCTGTTACTAAATAGGTTTAAGAATAAAATCTCTGTAGAGAAAAGTTCCAATAGAAGGTAAAGCCTATGAGGGTTGCTCAACACAGCATTATCTGTAATAAAACAATTAGAAAAAAATGAATTGCTGCCCCAACCAGTTTGGCTCAGTGGTTGGAGTGTCGGCCTGCGGACTCTAGGGTCCCAGGTTCAATTCTGGTCAAGGGCATGTACCTTGGTTGCGGGCACATCCCCAGTGGGAGGTGTGCAGGAGGCAGCTGATCGATGTTTCTCTCTCATCGATGTTTCTAACTCTCTATCCCTCTCCCTTCCTCTCTGTAAAAAATCAGTAAAATGTATTTTTAAAAAAAAATGAATTGCTCATAACAGAACTGTAAAAACCAATTAGGAAATGTCCAATGGATAAAATATTCTACAGCCATTAAAAGACGAGGCCCTACCCAGTGTGGCTCGGTTGGTTAGATGTCATCCCATGCACTGAAAGCTCAAGGGTTTGATTCCAGGTCAGGGAACATATCGAGGTTGTGGGTTTGATCGAGGTCGCGGTGCCAGAAGGGGGCACTCAGTTGATCTCTTTCTCTCTCTAATATCAATAAAAACATTTTTTAAAAAGACAGCAAGGAAGATGCTGAAACACAGGATGGACAACAAAGTTGAGTCAAACACATCGTGGCTCCATGCCGCGTGGAAACAGCTCCTTGGCCACACCGAACGGAACAGAACCTGGTATGCTGTGTTGCTGCATGATGTGGTTTCCCCTTCATGGAAAACACGGAACAATATAAGCTTCTACGTGACTCTACATTATCCGAAAGAGAAGAAAAACATCAGAACGATGCACTGACTCAGAAACAAGTCTTTGAGCCCAAATGTTCCTGCAGGAGGCACACCACGGAGCATCACGCTGCCACTCTTTCTGGGAATTCAGCACCTGCCTGAATTCATCCCTTTGGGGCACTTAGACAGTACACATTTCTATGGTTTGAGGACAGCATTTCACACACAAGTCTTTTATTTGCCCCATAGAAAAATTCAGTTGCACAGCTAGTTCCTTCTCACAATAAAGCAATGCTCAATTAGCAATCACATTACATTATTTTTTTAATGACAAAATGGTGTTAACTTTGTGCAACTTGTGGTCAAAAATAATTAAATACCATTGGGTGATATCTACCAGAAGTAATATTAGACATAGGATTACTTACAAAACAAGCAACTGTCAATAGAAAACTAAATATTTCCCTTGGGAAAAAAAAATGTAGTATTTTATTATTAAACAACTCAGGCAAAAGTCTAGATTTTCTATAAGTGCAGGACAGATCAGAAAGGCTTCCACAGTAGAGGGATGTGATTCTTTGGATGGCTTTATGATGACATTTATAACCTCCTAGGTATTTTAGCTCTCTGAAGAAAATGTTCATTCACAAGACTAAATCACACAAAGCATTTAATATCTTCAAATGGATGCCTGATAACAAAACTTTGTAACAAGAAGTGAGTCATAGCGCTAAATTGTGTTTATCAAATACCTGAATAAGCTACATTCAGAAACGACAGAGCGGCTTACAGGTACATGGAGGGACTCTGCTCTACCACAGAAGCAGCACAAAGAGCTTCATGTACTCGGTGTCTGCGGACGGTTTACTTTTTGCAAGCCATGTATCTCTCAGTGACATTCTCCCAGTTGATTACATTCCAAATAGCTTTCAGGTAGTCAGGCCGGACGTTCTTATACTGGAGGTAGTAAGCATGCTCCCACACGTCAATCCCCAGCAGTGGAATAAGACCTATTGGGAAGAAGGAGAAAAAGCAAAAACTATCAATTTCAATTTAAACGCTGCATCTTCTCAATGAAACCTTTATCCTATGTATCCACAATTATCCTTTACAACAGTCTCATCCATTTTGCAGTTTCTTATATAAACAGAAAGTGTGATAAGAATAAATACCCCTATAAAGAGATTTTTCAACTTTACTCTTCGGAAGGAAAATGTGATTAATATTAAAAATAATTAAAATAGCTGAGAAAAATAAATTAACTACAGTATTTTAATAGCTGTTCTTAAAATACCAACTGATACAAGACCAGTTCTTAGGCGTCCTTACTGGGGGTCTCAGTAAGAGTATGTTGTTTGTGGGGTGACTGAGGGACCCTCCAAAGGTCCTGCGTACTTAGCGAGGTGATGAGAAACCTGCCCTGCCCCTTAAGGCTGTTAGGCTTGGAGAATAAAAGCATTTATGAGACACTAATAGGACAAGTTAACACGGAAAACTAAATAGGACTGAAGAGAGACACAGGAGGTGCGGCCAGAATCCACTTGGAAGTCAAGCCTCTCCAGGTCGGCCCCTTCAGAGGTAGGCCTGACTCCGAGCATGCCACGCTCCCAAACCCTTTGCTGCTTTTACAAATTCTGTAGCGTCTCACTCTCCCAAAAGAGCGGTATAGGTTCTGGGAAATCTGAGTATGTCCAGGGAAGCGTCACACAACCACGTCTTCAGACGTGTGCACAGGTCAAAAGGCAGCTTTGGCTTCTTTACATCAGAGGTCACAGCTCCAGCTAACTGCTGGACGACGAGAGATTCTTTCTCCTAAAGGGCCTCTAATGAAATCTGGCGCAGCATAAAAGGACCGGGTGAGCCCAGCCTGGAGCCTCCAATCCAAATACTGTCATATACCAAAACCCCTGGAGAGGCAGCTGCCAGGAAATCGGCGCGCTCCTCCATGTCTGACCACAAGTGCTCAGTAAAGAGTGGTCCAAGGCCCTAAACCAGCTTGGCTCAGTGGATAGAGCGTCGGCCTGTGGACTGAAAGTTTCCAGGTTTGATTCCGGTCAAGGGCATGTACCTTGGTTGTGGGCACATCCCTAATAAGAGATGTGCAGGAGGCAGCCGATCAATGTTTCTCTCTCATCAATGTTTCTGACTCTCTATTCCTCTCCCTTCCTCTCTGTAAAAAAATCAATAAAATATATTTTTTTTAAAAAAAGAGTGGTCCAAGGTCTAAAATCAGATGTCTTTTCCTCATTCTTTATCTAATTTTATTTTATTTTATTTTTATATTTATTGATTTTTTTCTTTTTTTTATAGAGAGGAAGGGAGAGGGATAGAAAGTTAGAAACATTAATGAGAGAGAAACACTGATCAGCCACCTCCTGCACACCCCTACTGGAGATGTGCCCGCAACCAAGATATATGCCCTTGACTGGAATCGAACCTGGGACCCTTCAGTCCACAGGCCAAGGCTCTATCTACTGAGCCAAACCAGTTACTGCTCTTTATCTAATTTTAGTGCATATAATTATGTAAGCTGATATGAACTCACTATCAAATGAAGCAGTTTATGTTTAAAACATTTTTTGTTAACATATCTATTAAATTACATATGCTTTTTATACATATACTAGAGGCCTAGTGTGGGGATCAGGCCGAAACCAGCTCTCCAGCATCCCAAATACTGTCGTATACCAGAACCCCTTTAATTATTAAAAGGGGTCCCAGATTGCAAGAGGACAGTTCTTAGGTGACGCACCCCAGAATCGGGCTCCCTCCTCTCTGGTTCTGGGTACTTCACCCGAGAAGCGCAGCTGCCAAGTCACTACAGCTCGGCAACTCCTGCATTGAGCATCTGCCCCTGGTGGTCAGTGCACATCATAGCTACCAGTTGGAGCTCTGCCTCCTGGTGGTCATTGCGCATCATAGCTACTGGTCAGATGGTCAGACTTTTATATATATAGATATTTTTATTGATTTCAGAGAGGGAGAGAGACAGAAACATCAATGATGAGACTCATCGATTGGCTGCTATGTGCCCCCTACTGGGGACAGAGCCCACAACCCGGGTACATGCCCTGACAGGGAGTTAAACTGTGACCTCCTGGTTTATAGGTCAGCACTCAGCCACTGAGCCACACCCGACCAGGCTTATTTTTTATAAGACTTAAGATTTCAAAATAGCAAGAACTTTTAAAGCACTTTTGCTTAGACTCTGGGTATCATCTGTTAAGGTTTGCTCAAATAGCATGAACCCTGCTCGTTTTCTGTATCTGAACCATCTCCCCTGCATGGATGAGTAACAATTTTCCAATCTAACCTGTTGTTCCTTGAAGGGGATCCTGGTTGGAACAAGCAGCAATCTGTAAGCGTCCTTGCTCCTTATTGAAACCAAGCCAACCCCAACCTGAGCCTTGAACGCCAGCAGACACAGTGGTCAACTTCTCCTTGAATGTGGCGAAGGAACCAAAGTCACGTTTGATGGCTTCCAGCAGTTCCCCTATTTTAAAAGAACCAAAGAACACTCACAAATGAACAGACGGCAATAACTACAACATCCTGCTACATATATGAAAATATTCTTGTCATATGGCCCCAGATACAACTAGACAACACCACGCAGAAGACACCACAAAGCCAGTGAGCCTCCACAGCGCAGCATCACTCGGCCCTGGGCAACGTCCCAGGTCGCACGATGTTAATTCTCATGTTTGTCACTGAAGCATTGCAGAGGGATTTCTTCCCTCCCAGTGCTACTGCCATCAGGAAAGAGAGAACAGCTTCCATTAGCCTTCTTTTTGCCCACTCAGCAGAACCTTTTTACTTTGACCTCTACTCTACCTATGCTGTCTTAATTTGGGACTAAAACATTGCGGCTGTTATGTTTCTTCCCCAAGGCAGCCTAGATCTTTCCTAGCTCAATGATATGATTTCAGAAGGCATTATTTTCTCCCTTCTATTACTGAACTAAAGATACGCCTGAAGAGCTATAGCTCTTTTATTCTGTAGCAATACAGAATATAATTCTAGACTGAGCACATCAACCGCATCAACTAGGAAAAAACATCACCTCTCTGTTAAAAGGAGTGAGTCATCTGTCATAAGCACAAGTGAGGAATAAAGTGACAGATAACACAAAGTGGCAGGCAGGACCAACACCTGTTGATTGACTAGAGGTGTATCTGATACTCTGGTAACTCACAAAAACTCAACTATTAAATCACAGTCTGAAGACCTAAGTCACAAAAAAACAAATTGTCCAGCTTCTCTCTCACTGTTGCTGTCTTAATAGAATTGCTTATTTCAAGTGCCCAAGATGTCTTCTAGAACACAATTAAAACACACACACACGCACGCACACACACACGGAAATTTAAGGTACATCCCAGAAGCCCAGAAACAAGGAAGAGAGCTATGTTCATGCCCCACACCTTCCCTAGGATGCGGGGATAATTAAAGTCTCCACACACTGCACACAGCCTCAAGTGAACAAGGGGAGTGGCCCAGCCATCAGCTTTGTCCTCCTTCATTACCTAGGTTTTCTGGGACAGATGACTTCTTCTCAGGAAGAATAGTAAAATAATAGCAAAAAGCACTCTTCTAAATTCTTTACATATAATAACTCATTTAATTCTCAAAACAGTCCTATTATTATCCCCGTATCATACAGAGGAAGAAAGTAAGGTTCAGAATGGTTAAGTCTCTCACCCCAGGTCCTAAAGCTAGTGAGTGAAAGCTTGTCTTTTCTAAAAAACCATTTCTCAGTCTTCCCCTAACGTATAGTGCAATATATTTCAACCAAAAGTCGACACCACGTGACATTGTGCGCATGTATATATAATCTGAGGACACAACTCCCTGAATGCACTCTCCATTCTTCCACATGTCCTTTTAAAAGTTACTACAACGTGATTGCACACCTTGCTATGAAAAATATGCCATTATGATACCTCAGAGAAAATCAGGGTAGCATTAAAAAAATAGTCATTCTTATCATGCACAAAATGTAGCTAAGCTAGTACCGATATATACCAACCTTTGGGTTCTCCGCCACCATTAGGGCTCAGGTTTGTCCAGAAAATGCTATGATTGATATGGCCTCCACCATTGAACTTCAGTGCAGGCTGAAGAGCTACTTGAGTTGTGACATCACCTGAAACGTTAAAATGCAAATACATGTTTTTAAATGCTTACTTTTTCAACCATCCTATTTTCTTCTTTGTAAAATGTCAGATAATTGGATCAGCTTCTCTGTAACATCCTACAGATCCTAAAATTCTACAATTTCAGGATTCTACCAAAAAAGAATTTCCCAAAATTACTTGTCCCAGTGGATTTTCAGGTGATTGGTAACATGCTGAACAAGTGAGGCAGCAGGGTTGGCAAAGCTATTAGAAAATCCGCTCTGAGCATCAAAGAACTCAGTTTTCTTGGATAGAAAAGATTTTGGCAAATGAAATAATGAAGAACAAAGACAGAAAATGAAACGCTAAAATGTCTGGTTCCATATACTGACTATAGGAAAATTTTCCACTCCGTTTCCAACTATTCACAGGGAAATCTCTGAATGTTACGCTAACAATAAACACAACATATTCAAAACTGAATTCCTGGTTGTCAACCCCAAGCTTCCTCCTGCTGTGGGCTTCCAATCCACTTGCCAGCTGTCTCCTCGGGACTTAGGATAACGGGGTCTTCTCGGACTCCTCCCCTCTCACACCCACCTCTCACCCGCTAGCATACCCACCAGCAAGGCCAGCTCTCCCTTCATACACATGTGGACCAGCAGCATCCACCTCCCACCAGCGCGCCTGCCACCCTCAGCGCTGATCTCCTGCTTCCACACCTGCCCCTGACAGTCTATTCTCACCGCAGTGGCCAGAAGCCTCCTCTAGACCCCCCGTCACTCAGGGCACTCCTCTAGCCGAACCCCTCCCAGGCTGCTCTTCTCAGAGGAACCCCAGGTCCTTACCATCAGCTGCAGAAATGCACGCCATGTAACCTGTGCAGCTCCTAGCGGGCCCAGCTCCAGCCACACTGGCCTCCTTGCACTTACATGGGAAGCTCAGCACTCCCAGCTCAGGGCTTCCACAACTTCTTGCCGGGACACTCTTCCCCAAGGCTGCCTCATGCTTCATTCCCTCCTTTCTCCTTCAATTCCTACCGAACCAACTCCATCAGTGAAGCCTTCTCTAACCACAGTAAAAACTGGGCAATTCCCCTACTTTGTTTTCCTGCATGAGATTTACAACCCCTGCCATCCTACATAGTGACTTATTTCTGTCTCCCAAATAGAATGAAAGGACTGGCATGCACTGCTATGTCCCAGAGCCCATTATATCGCCTCATACATAACAGGTGCTTAATGTTTGTTGATTGACTAGATGATGGAATATATAGCACTGGTATCTATAGCACTTAACAAAAAAAAAAGAATGGCTGCCCTGACCGGTTTGGCTCAGTGGATAGAGCGTCGGCCTGCGGACTGAAGGGTCCCAGGTTCGGTTCCAGTCAAGGGCATATACCTTGGTTGCAGGCACATCCCCAGTGGAGAGTGTGCAGGAGGCAGCTGATCGATGTTTCTCTCTCATCGATATTTCTAACTCTCTATCTCTCTCCCTTCCTCTCTGTAAAAAATCAACAAAATATATTTTTAAAAAAAGAATGGCCCTGGCCAGTGTGTCTCAGTTGGTTGAAGGGTCGTCCCGTACACCAAAGGGTCATGGTTTTAATTCCTGGTCGGGGCACATACCCAGGTTTTGGGTTCAATCCCCAGTCAGGGTACACGTCAGAGGCAGTTTCTCTCTCTCCATCTCTAAAATAAAATACAAAAAGAAACATATCCTTTTAAAACAGTCATGTTTGAAATTTTTTTTCTACCTTGCTTAATAAGTAGGCAAAATAAAAAAATTTTTTCTATGCCTTCCAGAAGCTACAGATGAACTGAACTCTCAGGAAAAATGGGAATTCCCTTACTAAATAAACATTGATTCACAAGATACCAAGAGGCAAAGTGAAGGACAGAAAAACCACTGAGCGCTGCTCAGAGATGACATAATAGAGAAAGTTCTGTACTTCTGTTCTTAGGGCCCATGTGAAGAACAAAAAAGAAATACTACTGTTTCCTTAAACAAGGTCAATCTTCAGTTGCTTAGCAATTCAGAGAGGAGAGGACCACACGATATCTAAACACACAGTTGATCTTTGAGAGTTTTTTTAAGAGGCCGACATTTTGCTATTATGTTTATAAAATGATTTTCTCACAAATCAGTGTCTCTTTATTAATTTTTCTTAGAAAGTCACCTTAAAAATAAATGTAAGTTATTAAATTGTTTTATTAAGTCAACAGTAACTACATATTTCTAATGGGAAACATATTGAAAATTAGTTTAATAATTTCAATCTCTTAAAGTTTAGTTCATCCTTTTTATTTTTTTAAATACATTTTTATTGATTTCAGAGAGGAAGGGAGAGGAAGAGACAGAAATAGAAACATCAATGATGAGAGAGAATCATTGACTGGCTGCCTCCTGCACGCCTCCTACTGGGTATCGAACCTGGGACCATCTGGTCCACAGGCCGATGCTCTATCCACTGAGCAAAACTAGCTAGGCCCAATCCTCTTCAAATTTTAATAGAAATTGAGGGGGCATAGTATCTGCTTTTAAGAACACTTCTGAAGTTCAACATTTCCTTTGGCTTCACTTCAGCTTTTTTCTTCTGTTAAACACAGTAAAAATTAAATATGTTTTTGAAAAATATGTTACTTACAGTGATGAGGCTGATGATGTAATTTTAGTTGTACACCTTTAATCCCAAATTTCAAACACGAAAATTTAGATCTTTAACAATTTTTAAAATACAATTTTTTAAATAAAAGAAAGGTCTGTGGCTACTTACTAATTTATGATCAATATAGAATACAATATAGAGCTTTTTCCCCAGTGGCTTTCATTAAAAAAGGAAAAGCTTCAAGTGCACAAGGAGGGAAAGCAAGCTGTTTTTAAAGTATTAAAGAAAAAAAAGAAAAAATAATAAAGTATTAAAGAGACAGGTTCAGAGGTGTCAAGATGTCGTCATGTGGGAAGTAGTTTCACAACTGGGTTACTCCCCAGCCTCACTAGCACCACCTCCTTCCCGCATGTGTTATGTCCTAAATCACCAAAATTTTTCTCGTATTCAGAACCTTTTGCCATAGAGGTTTCTCTGTCAGAAATAAACATTCCAGAATGTGGCAACTTCCTCTGGTTTTTGCTTAGCCATTTTAAAACATTTACCTTGTACACAATCAGGCTGAAATACCACGTGTTTCCACTAGATGCCCCCAGTCAACAACATGTCGCTGTCTAAAATTTACTCCACCAATTTTATCGCGCTAAAATTCAATAAAAATATGTATATTTAAGAAAAAACTTTTTTTTTTAACTGTGTAGCTCATGAAGCCGTATCTGTAGTCTGGAAATACGGCTGTCAATTACTTTCTCTGCAAGCCACTGCTTAAATTCAGAGTTTGAAAAATGTAATTGCACCCTAACTGGTTTGGCTCAGTGGATAGAGCCTCGACCTGCAGACTCAAGGGTCCCAGGTTCGATTCCCGGCAAGGGCATGCATGTACCTCGGTTGCAGGCACGATAAAATACATTTAAAAAAAGAAAAAGAAAAATGTAATAGCTTTTTGTATAAACACTAAAACAGTATTCCCAGACACAAAAGAGTCCACATGCTACTGGTTTTGACCGCCGGACTCTTTTAAAAATATAGTTAGCCCTGACCGGTGTGGCTCAGTGGATAAAGCTTCGGCCTACGGACTCAAGGGTCCCGGGTTCGATTCCGGTCAGGGGCATGTATCTTGGTTGCGGGCACGTCCCCAGTTGGGAGTGCGCAGGAGGCAGCTGATCTATGCTTCTCTCTCATTGATGTTTCTGACTCTCTGTCTCTCTCTCCCTCTCTGTAAAAAAATCAATAAAATATATTTTAAAAAATATATATATAGTTAACTCCATGTTTTATTTTAATGGAATTCTACAAGTTAGTAAACAAATACACGCCTGTTTCAGTTTCTCACAAATAGGTATTTCCTTGTGCATTCCAAGAACACGTGGAGTGACCTAGTGAGCGGAGGGGCATCTCCTCATCGAGATGCGCCCCGTTTCCCACGAGCCAGCTTATCCGGATCCAGGGAGCCTGGGCCCGAACCTGCCCTTCCCCCGCACCTGCCCTTCCCCCGCACCTGCCCTTCCCCGCACCTGCCCTGGCCCGCACCTGCCCTTCCCCCGCACCTGCCCTTCCCCCGCACCTGCCCTGGCCCGCACCTACCCTTGGCCAGCGCCTCGCGGTACTTGTCCTCCGTGGCGTTCAGGTTGTTGACATAGGCCGCGTGGTGCTTGCCGTGGTGCAGCTGCATGATCTGGCCGGAGATGTGCGGCTCCAGGGCGCCAAAGTCGTAGGGCAGGTCGGGGAGGGTGTGCTTCCGCCGGGAGCCCAGGGCGCCCAGAGCCGGCACCAGCTCCCGGCTCGCGCTGCAGAGACAGCCCCACCGGCCGGTCGGCGCCCGCGGGCAGTCTGTCGGCGCAGACCAGGCTGCAGGCCGGCGGCGCCGCGGGCCTCTCCGCCCGCCCGCCCCTTTCCCTGAAGCACAAGCTCACGCCTCGGCCGCACCTGGACGGACGCGCTCCCCGCACACCTGTCGGCAGGCAGGGCCGCCCGCCGCGGCCCGCGCCACCTGCGCCGGAAGGTGCCCTCCGCCCGCCGCGGCCCGCACCCGCCCGCCCTCCTGCCGCCCCACCCCGGGGCCCGGACCGCGTCCCCTGCGCCGCGGCCCGGCGCCTCACCTGCACGCCGCCCGGCACAACATGGTGACGCCGCCGCAGTCCTCGCCTCGCCGCACCGAGCCGCGCCGACCGCTCGGGACGAACCAGTGAACCGGTGACCGGGCCGCGCAGCAAGGACACCGCCGCCCGCCAGGCCCCGCCCCCGAGCGCCAGGCCCCGCCCCCTGCGCGCCGCTCCCACCCCGGGGGGTGCGCGGGACCCGGACCCGACCCGCCCGCTCCCCGCCTGCGCCCCGTCCGCGCCCCGGGCACGGGAGACGCGGGACGGAGACCGCAGAGCCCGCCCCTGGGGCCGCGGGGCCGGGGACACCCTGCCGTGCCGTCCGCCGTGTCTCCCGAGGGAAGGCTCCCCCGCCCCCCCGTGTCAGATGGTGCGGTCCGCGCTCAGCCCGCGCCGGCGCCGCCCCGCGGGCCCGGGGGGAGGAGCGGGGTCACGGGGTCACGGGGTCCGTCCCGCCCTTCCCCGGCCGCAGCGTCGGGGCCGCCCCGGGGCGGGCGACTCTACGGGAAAGACTCGCGTTTCCCTGAACCGCCTCGGCGCCGCCCCAGCGCGTCCGCGGGGAAGGCGGGTGCTGGGCGCTGGGGCGCTGCGGGCCCCTGCTCACCCCCCACCGCGCACACACTGCGCCGCCGGCCTTTCTTTCCGAAACCACCGACCTTGGGGCCTCCCCGGGCCTGAGCCGGGCCAAGGGCGGTTGCTGAGCCCCCGGCGAGGCCGGGGACCGCGCTGCAGCGCTCGCATCCCTTCGCCTGCATGTCGCCCGGGCTGGGCGTCCTGGAGCCCAGGCCGCAGTTGGGGTGCCCTGAGGCGGAGCAGGTTAATCGGTGAAGGAGTCGAGGTTGGAGCCCCACGTTCACACCCGAGGACTAAGTCCTACCCGGCAAGGCTCGAGCACGTGTCAGGAGTGACTTCCGTGGACCAGCCCTCGCCGGCAGGAGCCTCGGCCTAGGAACCGGGAGGTCACGGTTCCCTTCGCGGCCCGGCACAGGCCCGGGTGCGGGCTCCATCTCCAGTGTGGGGCGTGCAGGAGTAGGCGCTCAATGATTCCCTCTCTCCCTCCAGTCCTGAAATCAATAAAAATATAAATAAATAATAAATAAATAAATGTGAGCAGGAGCCAGGTAGAGGGGGTTAATGGGGGGCATCTATAATACTTTCAACAATAAATTAACAAAACAAAAAATAGCAGAGGATTCTTTCCTACAGTGTCTAGTTGTCTAATAAGCTGTAAGTATCAAATGCTTTCTTAACAATTAAAAAAAATATCCTGAGTTGTATGAATATAGAAGTTGGGACGGCTATGCACTGTTTGGGGCCCGCGTGGGGCCCTTATTGAACAGAATGATGTAAAAGGAAGCAGATAGCCCTGACCGGTGTGGCTCCGTGGATAGAGCGTCGGCCTGCGGACTGAAAGGTCCCAGGTTCGATTCTGGTCAAGGGCATGGACCTTGGTTGCGGGCACGTCCCCAGTAGGAGGCGTGCAGGAGGCAGCTGATCGATGTTTCTCATGTTTCTTTCTCATGGTGTTTCTGACTCTATCCCTCTCCTTTCCTCTGTAAAAAAAAAAATCAATAAAATATATTTAAAAAATAAAAATAAAAGGCAGCAGATAGATGCTTAACAAAAAATGTCAGCCCTCCGGGCAGGACGGCAGAGGTGGGGGTGCATGGTGAGGGCCTGCTGCATCTCTCTCCCCAGGGTCTCACAGCTTCGGATGTTACCACATTGATGCCCCTTTCACAGGGAGTTACCAGCAGACGAGCCACAATTAATATCGACAGTTAATATCAATACAATTGGTCGTGTAGCTCATGGGAAATCTGGTTGTAAAGCTGTTTCAAAAATGGACTAGAAAGAAATATTTCTACTAGAAACCAATGCTAAGGTTTACAAACTTGGTGACTCAGTTGTCCTCCTCCAGAATGTGACAGATCCTATAGATGTAGTCCACCCGGTAAGTTTCCTACAGGCACTCCAAGGACCAAAGGCAACCTCACATTAGCCGGACATGTTTCCTTTGTCGATGTCCTGGCCACGATACATTTTTTTAAATATATTTTTATTAATTTTAGAGAGGAAGGGAGAGGAAGAGAGAGAGAGAATCATTGATCTGTGGCCTCTGCACACTGCCTACTGGGGATCAAGCCAGCAACCCAGGCATGTGCCCTGACTAGGAATCGAACTGTGACCTCCTGGTTCATAGGTTGCTGCTCAACCACTGAGCCACACTGGCTGAGCTGGGCTTGGCCGCGATACTTTGAATGCTGAGCCGTGCAGCAGCGATGAAAGTAGCTCTTCTGTTGGTAGCTGGTCATGAGTCTTGTCCTCAGCCTCAGACCTCTGAACACCGGGGCTGCTATAGAAATCATGAAACGAAAGCATATTTGGATTCTGCAAAATGAAATTGATGTGGTAAAGGAAAGCCTGCCTAAGGAACAGTATGGACATGTCCTTGCATTTGTACAAAATACCATAGAAGGAGGAGCTTCTATTATTCCCATTTCTGCTCAGCTTGAAATACTTATTGTTATCAGCTCCTTATTGTTATCAGTCAACAAACGTGTCTATATAGGGTGGGTGACTGTAAGGGGGTGCAGCTGGTGGCAGCGTTCTGAAAGCAGTATGAAAGGTGGGCCGGGAGATAGAAGTCAGACCTGGTATTGTTTCCATAGATGGTGAAGGAAAACTCACACGTAAACCAATTTTTTCCCCAAATTGTGTCGCTGTTTGCAGAACATAATGATCGTCAATAAGCTGCTCCAGAAGCTCTACGGGAATTGGCACAAAAATCCACCCCTCTCTGCGCCGCGCTAACGGATGCTGGGCAGGTGCTTGGTGCAGTTGGAGCTGCACCTGAGACCTTCAGAGAATTAGAAATCTGTTTCCTGTTTAGACGGCTTCTAGGTGTACACACTGAAGGAGACAAAAAAGCAGCAACGGCGCAAAAGTTGTCTAAGAATAAAGTGCTCACTGTGAACAGAGTCCCTTTGAATGGAGGAGAAGTTAATGCAGTCAAGGCCGATTTGGGGCAAAATCGTTTACACTTAATCCTGTGTCCACAGAAGTGGGAGAAAAATTGCCCTTCGCCGAAGAGTTGAGAAACCCCGGTGTTTAACTGGACGGGGTCAAATAAGAAGAGTGATGACCAAGCCAACAGTAGGTGATGCTGAAAATTTTGAATAAAGTCCAATTTTCTCTTAACCAGGGTATATTTTCAAAGCCGTGCTGGGAAACGACTTTCACAGCTCATTATCTTAATAGTAGCTGCTATTTTCAAGTTTTGGTGGTAAAATTTTAATCTCTAGTATTTAAAATAGTGCCTATAATAAATGCAAAAGTCAGCGTAAGGTTGTATTGAATCGACCAGGAATTACTTCCAAATATTGTCTAACATAGCCATGCAGGTTTGCAATGAAACGATTTGCTACAACCAGCTCCTGCTGGAGCACACGTACCACGGGACCTGTTTGCAATAATGGTTTTCTTCTCACTTTCATCCTTCGGTTTGAAGTCGCCCCAGGCTTGACAGGGTTGTTATACCGTTAAAAACCTGAAGACACAAATTCTTAGACCACCTTCCCTTTGCCCCATATTTTATGTTTCTTTATCTTCGCAATTTTGAGTGAAAAGAAATTAGCAGATTCAAATAAAATTATCCTTTAAAGCATGAAAAAGAAGAATTTCAGTTATTCCACCTCCTCACAACCTTCTGTCCCACCCCACCCCCCCACCCCCAGGGATGACTAGGCTTTGGATTAGGGGAATGGCAAGGGGAAGCCCCAGGAAAGGCTTCCCAGCAAGAAGCCCGCCTTGCTGGCAGTCAGGAGAATGTAACCAAG
>PVJC01021375.1:0-28270 GCA_004026665.1 Murina feae | reverse complement strand
TGTCTTCTTTTTGTTAACTTGTATGAGTTCCCTATAAATGTTGGAGATTAAACCTTTATCAGTGCTAACATTGGCAAATATGTTCTCCCATGTAGTGGGTTTTCTTGTTGTTTTGCTGATGGTTTCTTTTGCTGTGCAGAAGCTTTTTATTTTGATAAAGTCCCATTTGTTTATTTTCTCTTTAGTTTCCAATGCCCAAAAATAATTTTTTAATTTTTAATATTTTTTATTTTTAATATTTTTAATGAAAATAGTTTTTCTCATATAAGTTATATCCATAGATTTTGGGGAGGTCTGTAGACTCCAAGTTAAGAACCCCTGTCTAATACTTCTTCCCTCTGTACTAAACACTTTTATAATGCTCAGTGGAAAATGTAAACAAAAAGAAATTACATTGTTGGTCCAGTAATGTGAAGGTGTACTGTTTTCATAATGTGCTTTTAGGAGGGAGGGGGAGTGCTCAGGACAAAGGGAAGTTAGCCTGAAGCTGCAGGCTCTTTTCCTGACCAAAGTGTCTCAGATTCATTCTTAAGGAACTGAGAACTTAATCTTCCAAAATGTCAAAAAGCCCATCTTATGCCCCACATTTCACCCTAATTCATGCAAGACAAATATCTAGCACACCAGAGTTTGTGGGATACAATCCATACAGTCATCTCGCCTACAACTACATAGTGGGAGGGAACCCGGGCGCCAACAGCCGGGCCATGGTAAGGAAATCAACTATTACAGCATCCAGCAAATAACTGGAATTGACCGGAAATGCTTTCAGAGTTAGGTGCTTGTGAATCACCAGCACAGCCATTAGACACATTTTTTAACCTAGCTTTTTGACTATTTTAAACATTTGTTGTACATCTCACACTGAAAAAAATTATATATGTAATATTAGTGAGATCTGGATATGTATTTAGAAAAATTGGCAGAGATAAAACTTTAGGCACTTAGTACTTGTACAGTGTGTAGAAAAACCTAGAATTTATGGTTAAAATATCCTACTCGAGATGAAGCATTATCTTTTATTTAAGGTAATTCACATTAGGCTCAAGAACTCAAATTTCTTAGTAAAAGCTGGGTATATAGACGTGGCTTTTGTTGACTGGCCTACCAGTTTGAATTACTACACATAATTACTTGTCTTTTGGATTTCATAGTTGGTCTTCTAACTAAGATTCATTTATCTTCAGTTAAAAGGATAAAAAGACTTTTGTGTCATATTGAAGAATTGCAGAATAAAAGTTGGGTGAAATTAATTTGAAGTACCAGACTAGATATCTATAGCTAAAACTGTGCTTACAATCTTTAGGATAAGGGATATGATTTCTGTAACTGAAGATGTTTCATTTAACTGATAAACCTAAGGAAAAATAAATGTAAAAGTAAAATAAGTGATAAACCTAAGATAATAAAAATTGGGTGATATACTTTTTATTTTAGAACCATCTTAAACTCCATTCAAGAAAGTTTAGGTGCCAAAGAAACAAATAACTGTAAAAATTATTTACCAAAAATAAGTAAGTAAAATGAATCCAAAAGCCAAATACCTGCATACATTGGAATATGATATTTGTGATAACTTAAATAACCCAGAATAGCTGTAAACTTCTCAATACCTGGTTTCTGTTTGCTGTATTCATAAATAATTCAATAATTGTGACTTCAAAAAGCTCTCTTACTTTGTTGTCAAGCTAGAGCAGAAAGCTTGTAACTACCAAACTATCTTGCTTAGCTTGTTAGGTTTTGTCCATCTAAAATTTTCACTTTTTCTGCCTAATTTGTACTTCATAAGCATACAATTTTTTTTTGTGCATTGATACATGTTTTTTCCTGGCCTACATGTGTTTTTTCATGAGTGTAATGGGTGGCAAAGTTATCAAATTGCAGAGAACATTTTAATTTAAACAAAGAACAGAATCAATTTTGGACCATTCATGTTAATGCAGAAAATTACTCATAAGCAATAAACTAGAATGATTATATTTTAATTGTTTTATACAGGCTACCTCTTGATTATCTATGCTAATGGAATAGAAATGGTGGTAACTGTAATATTAGAAGCATTTATATTTCGGTTTGTGTAAGCATTTTCTTCTTAAGTTGAATGTACCTGTGATAATTCTCTGTTACTAAAGTGAGATCATTTAATGGAGAAAAAATGCTATTGATTTTTAAGGATTATTTCTACATTCCTCTCTCTGAAGATGAACAAGGCAGACAGTATCTGGAGCTGATGTATGCTGGAGCAGCCTTGCAGAACAGCTGGAGTCTTGCTGATGTTGGAATATCTTTTTGTTCAACTCTCAAATGCTTTGTTAAGGTATGATGATCAAAATAACATTTGTCCAAGATTTCTGTTTCATTTTGAATAACATTGTGGATAATTCAATGACAGTAATTTCACAGCTTAGGAAGAAGTGTTCTTTTGTTGCCTTCTTCCTTCTTCAGTTTATGCTGTAAGGAGCGAAAGGGTATGGAGACTACAGAGTTCCCCTTGTTTACTCCTTCCCTCCCTTCCCTCCCGCTCTAACTTGTTGCCTGTCCTAAACAGTCACCACAGAGCAACCTACAAATCAATATTGGAATAAGACCAAAGGGAGGATCTGAAATATTGATACAGGTAGAGCACTTCCATGGGTCCACAATGGATTAGGGGCACTGTAGTGAGGAAAGGGAAGCACTTCTAAGTAACGACAAGAATGAAGGGGCAGGTTCTATAATCAAATCCAGCAGAGCAGCCATTCATGAATTAAGTACATGTACAATGGAGACAGCCTTTTCCATTTATAGGGCACTTAACCTGTGGTGCTTAATTTGGGGTTCCTGGATGGGCTTTAAGAACTTGAAAAAACCCTAAAATCGCAAATATGCAAAATTATTTTACTTTTAACTTTGACAATTTATTAAAGAAACAGGTGGCCTACAGTGTTTATTTTATTTTTTAATATAGTTTTATTGATTCCAGAGAGGAAGGGAGAGGGAGAAAGAGAAATAATGAGAGAGAATCATTGATTGGCTGCCTCCTACATGCTCCATACTGGGGACTAAGCAAGGAACCCGGGCATGTGCTGAACGGAAATAGAACCATGATCTCCTGGTTCATAGGTCGATGCTCAATCACTGAGCCACACTGGCTTGGCCCTACAGAGTTTAAGAGCTATTCTCTAGGGTAGAAATATTATTCAGTACTAGTTCTTTGCCCCATATGAAAACATGAGACTCAAGGAACTTAGTAAAATGCATATTCTCTGCTACATGAGACACTAATCTTCTCATATTTAGCATTAAAAAAAATTTATGGTAAACAAAGCTAACTCTTTTTTTAAATTTAAATTCTCTGTTGTTTAAAGTATTATATAAGTCTCCTTTTCAACCATTTACCTCTCCCCAGCCACTCCCAACCCCCAGCACATGCTTCCACCCCCCTACTATATGTGTCTATTGGTCCACCATTATTTCTTTTCTTTATTGAATAAGGTATTACATATGTGCCCTTATCTCCCCACTACCCCCATCCCCACCCCCACTCATGCCCTCACCCCCCTAGTGTCTGTGTCCATTGGTTATGTTTTATGTATGCATACAAGTCCTTCCTCCCACCTTCCCTTGACTTCCCTCTGAGGTTTGACAGTCTGATCAATAAAGCTAACTTTTTTTGTTTTAACATTTTTATTGATTGATTAAGTGGGAAGGGTATATAAAAGGATAATTCTAAAATATTATATAAGTAATAAGGACAAGTCACAGAAAAATAAGCATTGTATAATCCTATTTATGTAAACAAAAGACCACATGTCTTTAATGTTTTATGAGGATTTACTCACTTATTATTTTTATATTATTGAAAAATGTTTAACTAAAAGGTAAATGAAAATCACTATGTCTTATTTTCTCTCAGACATTCAAAAAATTGAAATATAATGCTTCTTAATTGTTTTAATTTTTATTTTTTTAATCCTCACCCAAGGATATTTTTTCCATACCCCCCCCTTTTTTTTAGAGAATGGAAGGGAGAAAGGGGAGAGAGGGAAAGAGAGAAACAGCAATGTTTGAGAGACACATCAATTGGTTGCCACCTGCACTGCCCCAACCAGAGTTGGGCATCAAATCTGCAACCCAGGTACCTGCCCTTGATGGGGAATCAATCCAGTTAGGTTGATTGCTCAAACAACTGAGCCACTACAGCCAGAAATATAATACTTCTTATTATAATAACTAGAGGCCTGGTGCACAAAAATTTGTGCACTCAGGGGAGTCCCTCAGCCTGGCCTGTGCCCTCTCACAGTCTGGGATCCCTTGGAGGATGTCCGCTGCTCCCAAGGGGAATGAGCCTAATCTGGCAGTCAGACATCCCTCTGGCAGCCAGGGAGCCCTTGGGGGATGTCCACTTGCCAGCAGGGAGCAGACCTAAGCTGCAGTCAGACATCCTTAGTGCTCCTGAGGAGGTAGAAGAGGCTCCCACCACCACCACTGTACTGGCAGCTGTCAGCCTGGCTTGTGGCTGAGCAGAGCTCCCCTGTGAGAGTGCACTGACCACCAGGGAGCAACTCTTGCATTGAGCATCTGCCCCTTGGTGGTCAGTGTGTGTCATAGTGACCAGTCATTCCCAGCCATTCTGCTGTTAGAGTTAATTTGCATATAACCTTTTTATTATTTAGGACTAGGGGCCCGGTGGACAAAAATTTGTGCACTGGGGCGGGGAGTCCCTCAGCCTGGCCTGTGCCCTCTCGCAGTCTGGGACCCCTTGGGGGGATGTCCACCTTCTGGCTTAGGCCCCATCCTGTCCATGATCACAGGTGCGAGGGAGAAGCTGCCTGCACCTGCGATTACTGACAGGCGGCTTCTCCACAGGCGGCCTGCGATCAACACACAGGTGGCTTCTCCCCCCACCTGCAATCAACGGACAGGCGGCTTCTGCCCCATGCCTGTGATCAGGGACAGGTGACTTCTTCAACTCCCGGCAGAAGCGAGCCTCAGGCTCTGGAACCTGTCTTCTCTGTCTCCCCTGCCTGCTGAGTCTCCAACAGGCCTGGAGCGGGCGGAGCCTGAATGCTTGCGTGATAGCTGTGGCTGCAACTCAAGTATCCTGGCTCTGGCCTCTGCCATCTTTGTTAATTTGCATATTTGCTCCTGATAGGTTGGTGGGCGTGTCTTGTGGGCGTGTCTTGTGGGTATAATGGAGTGAGGGTCAATTTGCATATTACTCTTCTATTAGATTAGATAGAGGCCTGGTGCATGGGTGGGGGCCAGCTGGTTTTCCCTGAAGGGTGTCCCAGATCAGGGTGGGGGTCTAGCTGGGGTGTGTTGACAGCCTGGGTGAGAGACTGAGAGCTGTTTTCAGACTGACCACACCCTCTTCAGGGTAGGGATCCCTACTGGAGTTCCTGGCCAGCCTAGGTGAGGGGCTGATGGCTGTTTGCATGCTGGCCACATCCCCTTCAGGGTGGGGGTCCTCGCTGGGGTACCTGGACAGCCTGGGTGAGGGGTTGATTGCTGCTTGCAGGCTGGCCAAACCCCCCAGTGGGACTCTCACCCCATGAGGGTGTCGCCATCCTGGGTGAGGGGCTGAGGGCTGTTTGCAGGTTGGCCACCACCCCCAGTGACCCAAGCTCCTAGGGATGCTGGCTGGAAGCAGGTATCTGGGATTTATTTATCTTGTATAATTGAAACTTCGTTGCCTTGAGCAGAGGCCACAGCCAGCCAGGGCAGGCAGGAAACTTGGCTTCCTCCATCACCAGGGCAACCAAGCCTCCTGCTTGCTCCAGCTCTGTGTCTGCTGCCTGTCATCTCCATTGGGTTAATTTGCATATAGTTGCTCTGATTGGCTGGTGGGTGTGGCTTGGGGCATAGCGGGTGGTCAATTTGCATGTTTCTTTTTTATTAGATTAGACTAGAGTCCCATTGCATGAAGAGATTCGTGCAATAGGCCTTCCCTTCCCCTGGCTGCAGGCACAGGTTTTCCTCTGGCACCAAGGATCCAGGGCTTCATTCCAGCCACAGCAGAGAAGCCAAGCCTCTTCAGCCTTCTGTCTTTGCTCTGCCGGAGACTTCAGTCTTTGCTCAGCCAGAGCCTTCAGACTTCCCTCTTCCAGAGCCTTCAGTCTTTGCTCTGCCACTCCACACCTGTGTATGCAAATTAACTTCCATCTTTGTTGGGTTAATTTGCATACTCATCCAATTGGCTGGTGGGCCTAGTGGAGTGACACCAATTTGCATGTTTCTCTTTCATAGGTGTAGATACTTCTTAATACTAAATGCCATATCATTTTCTAAAAATATATTTTTTATTGATTTCAGAGAGAAAGGGAGAGGGAGAGAGAGATAGAAACATCAATGATGAAAGAGAATCATTGATCGGCTTTCTCTTGTACACCCCATGCTGAAGATTGAGCAGGCAACCTGGGCATGTGCCCTGACAGGAAATCAAACCGTTACCTCCTGGTTCATAGGTTGATGCTCAACCACTGAGTCATGCCAGCCGGACTAATTTTTTAAATTGTTGACAGTATTACAGATGTTCCCCCATTCTTCCTGCCCTTTGTCCCACTCCAGTTAGCTCCTGCCTCACCTCAGGCCTTCATCAAACTATTGTCTAGGTCCCTGGGCTACTCATAGTTACATATATGTTCTTCAGTTAATCTCTTCCCATCTCTTCAACCTCATTCTCCATCCTCCTTCCTCTGACATCTGTCAGTCTGTTCTATGTATCCATGGTTCTGGATCCATTTTGTTCATCAGTTTATTTTGTTCATTACATCCACATATAAGTGAGATCATGTGATATTTGTCTTTCTCTAACTGGCTTATTTTGCTTAGCACAATAATCTCCAGGTCCTTCCATACTGTAACAAAGGGTAAGAGTTTCATTTTCATTATAGCCATGTAATATTCCATTGTGTGAATGTATCAGGCCTTTTTAATCACTTATCTACTCATGGGCACATGGGCTTTTTCCAGATCTTGGCTATTGTAGATAATGTTGCTATGAACATAGAAGTGCATATATTCTTTCTGATTGGTGTTTTTGGATTCTTAGGATATATTTTCAGAAGTGGGATTACTGGGTCAAATGGGAGTTCCATTTCTTTTTTGAGGAAACTCCATACTGTTTTCCAAAGCGACCACACCAGTCTGCATTCCCACCAGCAGTGTACTAGGATTCCCTTTTCTCCACATCCTTACCAGAACTTGTTTGTTGATTTATTGAGGGTAGTTATTCTGATATGTAAGAGTTGATGCCATTGTAGTTTTAATTTGCATCTCTCTGATGATTAGTGATGTTGACCATTTTTTCATATGTCTGTTGGCCATCTGTATGTCCTCTTTGAAGAAGTGTCTATTCAGGTCCTTTGCCCATTTTTTAATTGGATTGTTTGTCTTTCTGTGCTGATGTATAAGTTCTTTGTATATTTTGGAAATATATCATAGTTATCATTGGTGAATATGTTCTTTCATACAGTGGGTTCCCTTTTCCTTTTGAGGATGATTTTTTTTTCCTGTGCAGAGGTTTTTAGTTTGATGTAGTCTCATTTGTTTATTTTTTCCTTTGTTTCTCTTGCCCTAGGAGGAGTACTGTATGCTGCTGTATTAGATGTGTGAGATTTTGATGCCTATATTTTCTTCTAGGATTTTTAAGGTTTCATGATTTACAATTAAGTCTTCTATCCATTTTGAGTATGGTGCAAATTGGTGGTCTACTTTCAATTTTTTGCATGTACCTGTCCAATTTTCCCAACACCATTTATTGAAGAGAATATCTTTATTCCATTGTATGCTGTTGCCTCCTTTGTCAAATATTAATTGACCATATTGGTATGAGTTAATTTCTGATGTCTGAATTCTTTTCCATTGGTCTATATGCCTGTTCTTGTGCCAATACCAGGAAGTTTTTATTACAGTGGCTTTGCAGTATAATTTGATATCTGGTATTGTGATCCCTCCAACTTTGTTCTTCTTTCTCAAGATTGCTCTGGCTATTTGGTGTTCTGGGGATTCATATAAATTTCTGTAATATTTGTTTAGATATGTGAAATGTTCCATTGGTATTTTAATAGGCATCATGTTGAATCTATAATTTCTTTGGGCAATATGGATATTTTAATTATGCTAATTCTTATAATTCATTAGTACAGTATATGCTTCTATTTGCTTGTCTCTTCCTCTATTTCCTCATTCCACGTCCTATAATTTTCTAGTACAGGTCTTTTACCTGCTTGGTTAAGTTTGTTCCCAGGGTCTTTTTTTGGGAGGAAGAGGGGCTGCAATGGTAAATGGGATTGTTTTCTTAGTGTCTCTATTTGAGAGCTCTTTATTGGTGTGTAAAAATGTCATCAATATCTGAATATTAATTTTGTGTCAACTACTTTGCCAAATTTAATTATTAAGCCTCACAGTTTTTTTGGTGGAGTCTTTAGAGTTTTCTGTGCACAGTATCATGTCATCTGTGAATAACAGTTTTATTTCTCCTTTCCAATGTGCATGCCAGTACTAGGTTGAGTAAGAGTGGTGACAGTGGACATTCCTGCCTTATTTATGATTTTAAAGGAAACATTTCTAGTTTTTGCCCATTGAGTATGATGTTGGCCCTAAGTTTTTCATATATGACCTTCATTATGTTGAGGTATGATCCTTCTATTTCCACTTGTTGAGAGTTTTTATTAAAAATGTGTGCTGGATTTTGTTGAATGCTTTTCCTCTATCGATGTGATCATGTGATTTTTTATCCTTCATTTTGTTTATATGATCTATCACATTTATTAATTTGCTGATATTATACCAGCCTAGCATCACAAGAATAAATTTAGCTTGGTCATGGTGTATGATCTTTCTAATGTATTGCTGGATCCAGTTTGCTAATTTTTGTTGAGGATTTTAAGATCTATGTTTATCAGGGATATTGGCCTGTAATTTTATTTCTTTGTGGGGTCTTTATCTGGTTTTGGAATTAGGATAATGTTGGCCTGGTAAAAAGATCTTGGAAGACTTTCCTTTTCCTGAATTTTTGGAATAGTTTGAGGAGGACAGGTATTAGTTTTTTGAATGTTTGGTAAAACACACCTATGAAGCCATCCAGGCCAGGACATTAGTTTGCTGAATTTTTTTTCTTAGTTAATGCTTTAATTTCCTTAGTTGTTATTGTAACATTCAAGCTTTCTGATTCTTCCAGATTGAGTTTCGAAAGATTATATGTTTCTGAAGATTTTCCCATTTCCCCCAGGTTGTCTAGTTTGTTGGTATAAAATTGTTGATAGTATTTTCTTACAAACCTTTGTGTTTCTGTGATGGTAGTTGCTACTTTGCCTCTTTCATTTCTGATTTTATATAGTTGGGTCCTCTATCTTTGTTTCTGGGTAAGTTTGGCTAAAGGTTCATCAATCATTTCATCTTTTCAAAGAACCAGCTCTTGGTTTCATTGATCTTTTGTTTGTTTGTTTTTTGTTTTAGTCTCTATGTCACTTATTTATGCTCTGATTTTTATTATTTCCTGCCTTCTACTTACTCTGGGCTTTCCTTGTTATTTTTCTTTCCAATTCTTTTAGTTGTAGGGTTAAATAGTTTATTAGAGCTTTTTCTTGTTTCTTGAACTAGGCTTGTAATGTTATGAACTTCCCTCTCAGGACTACTTTCACTATGTCCCATAGGTTTTGGGTGTGTGTGTTCATTTTCATTTGTTTCCAGAAAATGTTTAACTTCTTGCTTGATCTCATTGGTAATTCATCTATTACTTAATATGCTTTTGAGCCTCCATGTGTTTAAATATTTTCCTCTTTTTTATTGTAGTTATTTCTAGTTTCATGACATTGTGATTGAAGAAGATGTTTGATATGATTTCAACCTTCTTGAACTTGTAGAGTCTGATTCTCTGTCCTAATCTGTGGTCTATCCTTGTGCTATTCCATGTACACTGGAGAAGAATGTATATTCTGCTTCTGTGGGATGAAATGTTCTATAAATGTCAATTAAAGACATCTGATCTAGTGTGCCGTTTAAGATCACTATTTCCTACTTGATGTTTTGTCTGGAAGACCTATCCAATGATGTGAAAGAGGTGTTAAAGTGCCCTACTATGACTTTATTGCAACCAATATCTCCTTTAAAGTGCATCAAAAGTATTTTTATATATTTAGGTGCTCCTATATTGGGTACATATATGTTTACAAAGGTTAATTTTCTTATTGGATCAATCCTTTTAGTACTATGTAGTGATACTCTTTGTCTCTTTTATGGCCTTTGTTTAAAAGTATATTTTGTTAGATATGAGTATTGCTACCCCAGCATATTTTTTTTTATTTACATAGAATATTTTTTTCCATCCTTTTACTTTCAGTCTGTGTGAGTCTTTTGTTCTGAGGTGGGTCTCTTATAGACAGCATATATATGGATCATGTTTTCTTATCCATTCAGCTACCCCAAGCATGTCAAACTCAAAGGCTAACACGGGATAAATAAACAAGGTTTAAGTTTATGTGGGCCACAAAAAAACAAAAGCTTCAATTTTCATAGAAACATAGGTCCATTTCAATAAAGACAAGCTGAATACAAAGGGCTGAAATAAATGAGTAATCATTAACATAAAATAATAGAACATATTAATAAAAATTAATATTTTTCTTGAACATTAACTTACCAGACACTAAATAATTATACAAATTAAAGAGCATAATGTAAATAAATCTATTTTTCTAGTTCTCTGAAAGCGAAATATTTCCTGTTATGCACACCAAACAAGTCAATACAAGACTAATGACGAGGAGATCGGCTATTAAAATATTCACTACTAGTATTAGTGGAGAGAATTGCTGCACCTGAGCATAAGGTGCATAAGGGAAATGAATGCAACACAATTATAGTAATCAGTCATTAGCAAACATAGTAGCTCGTTATTAATAATTATGTATAACAGGATGTTGTAAAAATTAAGTTATGAAATTTTTATTAAAATGTTTCTCACATATTGTTATATTGGCTGGGCTGCAAAAATATTCGTCGTGGGCTGCATGTGGCCCATGAGCTGCGAGTTTGACATGCTTGAACTATCCTATGTCTTTTGATTGGCGCATTAAACCATTTGCATTTAAGGTTATTATTGATAGGTACTTACTTATTGCTAATCTTTTCTTTATACCTATGTTTCTCCGTGTCTCTTTTTTTTTATTCTTTATTGTTCAGATTGTTACAGATGCTCCCTTTTTTTTAAACCCCCATAGCTCCTCTCCACCTGGTTCCCCCCTCTCCCTGTGCCCATACCCCCCCAACTGTCTTCATTCATAGATGTAATATTTTTGTCCAGTCTCTTTCCATACCCCTCATGTCCCCTTCCCCCTGATAAATATCAGTCCATTCACTTTACATGCCTTTACTTATATTCTATTGACCAGTTTATTCTGTTCATCAGATATTTCCATTGACTTGTTATATTCACTTGTTGATAGATATGTATTTGTTGTCACTTTGTTGTTCATAATTTTTATTTTTATCTTTTTCTTCCTCCTCCTCTTCTTAAAGAATACCCTTCAGCATTTCAAATAATCCTGGTTTGGTAGTGATGTACTCCTTTAACTTTTTCTTGTCTGTGAAGCTCTTTATCTGGCCATCAATTTTACATGATAGCCTTGCTGGGTAGAGTAATCTTGGTTGTAGGTTCCTGCTATTCATCACTTTGAATATTTCTTGCCAGTCCCTTCTGGCCTGCATGGATTCTGTTGAGAAATCAGCTGACAGTCATATGGGTACTCCCTTGTAGGTAACTAACTGCTTTTCTCTTGCTGCTTTTAAGATTCTCTTTGTCTTTTGTCCTTGTCATTTTAATTATGATGTGTCTTGGTGTGGTCCTCCTTGGGTTCCTTTTGTTTGGGGTCCTCTGCACTTCTTGGACTTGTAAGTGTATTTCTTTCACTAGGTAAGGGAAGTTTTCTGTCATTATTTCTTCAAATATGTTTTCAAAAGCTTGTTCTCTCTCTTCTTCTGGTACCCCTATAATTCTGATGTTGGTACGCTTAAAGTTGTCCCAGATGCTCCTTACACTATCTTCATACTTCTGGATTCTTTTTTCTTTTTTCTCTTCCAATTGGGTGCTCTTTGCTTTTTCATGTTTCAAATCTTTGACTTGATTATTGCAAACCTCTAGTCTGCTGTTGGATCTCCGTATAATATTACTAAGTTTATAGGTGGATTCTAGAAAATTTTTGAAAAAACCTTAAAAGCGTAATTCTGAACTCTATATCCAGTAGTTTGCTTTCCTCCATTTCTGTCATTTGTGATCTGTTTCTTTGTCTCTGCATTTTGGCTGCATTGATGGAGTGGTTTCTGCACTAGGTGTCCTATAGGGTCCAGTGATTCAGCCTTCTCAATCACCTGGGTGGACACTCTTGTTGTATGCCTTTGAAGGCTGAGTGCACAGTCTTGTTGCAGTTATCACTAGGAGGAAATGACCTGCAGGGCTTTCTCTTCATTGTTTGGGGTTTGGAACTTTTGGAGTTCTGTCCCAGCTGCAGTCCCTCAGGTTATGCTGCAGGCAGGCAGGTGCATGGCTTGGGCAGGGTTGTAGGTGGGGTGGGGTGTGGTCTCAGAATCGCTGGGGCAGAGTAACCTGCAATGGCTGCCCCTCCACTGACTCGCAGCCTTTCCCGGACCTGAAGCCTCCAAGCCCTGGTGTCTGCGCGCCTCTGAGTTCCTCAATCTCCACATCAGTGATCGCTGCGAACAGCTCTGCTAGAATGCCACTGATCTTCTGCCCCGTTGCCAGACAGCCTGCACTGCATTCAGTGTGACCCTGGAGTTTATAATCTCCTTCCAAGTTGTGGATCCAGGCACAGCTGCTGCCACCTTTTCACCCACACTACCACTTCCGTTCTGCGCCTCCATACCTCTCAGTTTTGGCACCGGGAGCCTCTACCCAGTCTCAATGCACTCCTTCTGACTTCTAGTTGCAAAGCTTCCCCTCCCTTGGTTCTGGAGGATGGCCTTTCACTGTATAATTGTATTTCTACAATTTAGTTGTAGAGGCTGAGCATCTAAGTACACACCTCATACCGCCATCTTGGTTCTCTCTCTCCTTGTCTCTTGATTTCTTCTTCTTAAAGCAATCCCTTTAGCATTTCTTGCAATACTAGTTTGGTTGTAATGTACTACTTTACCCTTTTTTGTCTTGGAAGCTTTTTATTTTGCCTTCAATTTTAGAGAGAGCCTTGCTGCATAGAGAAGTTTGGAATTCATATCCTTGTTTTTCATTACTCTGTGTACTTCATGCCCATCTCTTCTGGCCAGTAGTGTTTCTGTTGAGAATTCAGCTGACAGTCTAATGAGAATTCCCTAATAGGTAACTCTCTCTCTCTCTCTCTCTCTCTCTCTCTCTCTCTCTCTCTCTCTCTCTCTTTGCCTTTAAGATTCTTTCTTTGTCTTTAATGTTTGACAATTTAATTGTGATGTGTCTTGGTGTGGGTCTCTTTAGATTCATTTTGATTGGAACTCTGCGCTTCCTGAAGATGTGTGACTTTTTCCTTCACCAGATTAGATAAGTTTTCTGTCATTATTTCTTCAAACATGTTCTCTATTCCTTGCTCACTTTTTTCTCCTCTGGTCCCCATATGATGGTGAAGTTGTTACATTTCATGGTGTTTCAAAGTTCCTTTAAATTACCTTTCTGCTTTTTAATTCTTTATTCTTTTTGCTTCTCTAATTGTTTTTTATTTCCTATCTTATCATTCAACTCAGTGATCCGATCTTCTGCTTAAGTCAGTCTACTTTTAATTCATTCCAATGTATTATTGATGTCAGATATGGTATTCTTCATTTCCAACTGGTTTGTGTTTATGGTTTTCATATCCTTTTTCACGTTGTTGTAGTTCTTACTACATTCTTTGCAATTCTAACTAAGTTCCTTGAGCATTATTATAACCTTTTCCTGAAATCTATATCTGATTCATTTCTTGCCTCTATTTCATTTAGCTCCTTTTCTAGAGATTCTTCCTCTTTTTTCCATTTGGAGGGTGTTTCTTTGTCTCACCATTTTAGCTGTAATATTTGTGGGGGTTTTTTCTCCTATGTAATAGACATAAGTGCTATGCTGTCCAGTCTTCATGGGGTGACTTTATGTAGCAAGTTTCCTATGGGACCCAGTGGTGCAGTCTCTTTGACCTCCTGAGCTGGATGGTCTAGGAATGTCCTTTGTGTGGGTTGTGCTCTCCTGTTACAATTTGATCTCTGTTGTTGTTATCCCACTTGTGGATAGGATCTCCCCTCAGGTTGATTGACTGTGATGGTCAACCCCCATCATGTCCTGTGACCTGTTGTCCAGGTGCTGGCAGAACAAAACAAAGCACAACAAAACAGGAAACAAAACAAAAACATACAAATGTTCTCAACAACAAAAACAACCACAAAAGAAAAGAAAACAAGGGAAGAAAAGAAGAGTAAAGAAAAGAAAAAAAGAAATACAAGAAGCAAAAAAAAGGTCGCTCTCTCTCTCTCTCTCTCTCTGCCACCATCTTGGTTTCGCGTTCCCCGCACAAAATGCCTGGTGAAGCCACAGAAACCGTTCCTGCTACAGAGCAGGAGTTGCCGCAGCCCCAGACTGAGACAGGGTCTGGAACAGAATCTGACAGTGATGAATCAGTACCAGAGCTCGAAGAACAAGATTTTACACAGGCAACCACAGAACAAGCCCAGCTGGCAGTGGCAGCTGAAATTGATGAAGAACCAGTCAGTAAAGCAAAATAGAGCCGAAGTGAAAAGAAGGCACGGAAGGCTATGTCCAAACTGGGTCTTTGACAGGTTACAGGGGTTACTAGGATCACTATACGGAAATCTAAAAATATACTCTTTGTCATCACAAAACCAGATGTCTACAAGAGCCCTGTTTCAGATACCTACATAGTTTTTGGGGAAGCCAAGATTGAAGATTTATCTCAGCAAGCACAGCTAGCAGCTGCTGAGAAATTCAAAGTTCAAGGTGAAGCTGTCTCAAACATTCAAGAAAACACACAGACTCCAACTGTACAAGAGGAGAGTGAAGAGGAAGAGGTTGATGAAACAGGTGTGGAAGTTAAGGACATAGAATTGGTCATGTCACAAGCAAATGTGTCAAGAGCAAAGGCAGTCCGAGCCCTGAAGAACAACAGTAATGATATTGTAAATGCTATTATGGAATTAACAATGTAATCATCTAAAAAGGAAGACCCTTTTTTGTGTGTTTCAAAAGAGTTACTGCAGCTTGGTTTGAAATTTGTACTGTTTCTATCATTAATAAAGTTATGGCTTCTTGTGGGATGAAAAAAAAAGAAGCAAAAAAAATAAGGGAGGGGGAAAATATGAAAAGGAAGAAAGTAGAGAAAAAATAAGAGTAAAGAATAGGAAAAGGAAAATGGAATAAAGAAAAGAGGAAGGGAGGAGAGAACCAAGATGGTGGCATAGCTAAATGCCTGTACTTGCTGTCTACCACAACCACATTAAAATTACAATTAAAATACAAAACAACTATCACCCAGAACCATGGGAAAGCTGGATGATGGGAAGTACTACTACTAGAGAGGTAAAAAAGAAAGTACATTGAGACTGGTAGGAGGTGTGGAGGTGTGGAACAGACTGGTTCGGCACCTGGATGAGCTGCTTTTTAATCAGGAGGGAGATCGCCTTTGCAGAGGCTGCCTGGAGAAGCAAGGAGTCCCAGCCCCACACCAGAACCCCAGCCCAGGGTCTCAGAGCTGTGGAAAGAAGTCCATATGGGCAATGAGAAATACAGACTGTAAAAACCAGTGCAGATTGGGGCTGAGTGACACACAAGCTGCTGGAGATCCATCTGCTCCTCTTAAAAGGCCAGCACCACAGACTGAATTTACAAGCTCCCACTTCCTCTGAGCTCTAGTGTTAGGTGAAGCTCTGGAGGACCAAGACACATATGGGGAGAAGCCAGACTGTCTGGCATCAGGGCAGGAACTCAAGGGTGGCTTTCTTCCAGACAGAGGTGCTTGCAGTGGTCATTGTTCCCATGCAGGGCTGACTGGCAGCCATTTCTGTTTGTTTTGCCCTGGAGATTCCTTGAGACCCTGCCACATCCAATTTACAACCCCACCCAAGCTGTGCACATGAATGGTCTGTCCTTTCTCAGGTGAAAACTCTGTAAAATAAGCTGCAGCTGGGTCAGGGAGCCCCAAATATATCAATAAAAGGCCCAAGGCTGGCACCAGCACCAGCACCAGCCTGCCTTGCTGAACAGCTGGGTCTTGTCTGGGCACTTCCAAACCCGATACAAAGAGGAGGAATCTGCAGATCTTTCTGTAGTTCCTTCTGGGTGGCCCCAGGCAGTGGCTGACTTGCACATCCCTGAAGACCTAAGAGCCAGTGTGCCAGTGGTCAGTGTGAGACTATACCAGATTACAACTCATCACATCCAAAAGCAACACACTCAAGGGGCAGACTCAGTGAGCACCAAAACCCCACTGTATCAAGTCCTGCTCTGTGAGGGTGTCTCCTGCATAGCAGTTCTCCCACTGTAGTCACAACTGGTCCCCACAGCCAATTGGCCTGGAGGTCAATTCCTCCCAGTGACACCAACAACAAGGCTCAATTACAACAAAACTGTGCACACAGCCCACAAAGGGGTGCACCAAGAGTGCCCACCTCAGGTGATTGGGGAGGCTGAGCCACTGTGCCCTATAGGACATCTACTATATCACCTACCTGGTGAAAGAAATACATGTCCAGGAAGAACCCCAAACAAGAGGAATCCAAAGAGGACCACACCAAGACACATCATTATTAAAATGCCAAGGGCAAAAGACAAGAAGAGAATCTCAAAAGCAGCAAGAAAAAAACAGTTAGTTACCTACAAGGGACTGCCCATACAGCTGTCAGCTGATTTCTCAACAGAAACTATGCAGGCCAGAAGGGAGTGGCAAGAAATATTCAACATGATGAATAGCAAGAACCTACAATCAAGAAACTCTACCCAGCAATGCTATCATTTAGAATTGAAGGTCAGATAAAGAGCTTCACAAACAAGAAAAAGCTAAAGGAGTTCATCACCACCAAACAAGTATTACATGAAATGCTGAAGGGTATTCTTTAAGAAGGGGAAGAAGAAGAAAAAGGTAAAGATAAAAAATTATGAACAACAAAGTGACAACAAATGCATATCTATCAACAAGTGAATCTAAAAATCAAATGAATAAAAAATCTGATGAATAGAATAAACTGGTGAATAGAATAGAATCAGGGACATGGAAATGGAGACTGATGATTTTCAGAGAGGTGTGGGGGAGTGTGAGAAGAGATTAGACAAAGATCTTATATGTATGTATGCATTACCTATGGACACAGAAAATAGGGTGGCGAGGGCCTGGGGTGGGGTGGGAACCAGGTGGAGGGGAGCTATGGGAGGAAAAAAGAGGAACATCTGGAATAATCTCAACAATAAAGATTAATTTATAAAAAAGAGGAAGGAAAAATTATGAAAAGGAAAAATGAAGAGAAAGAAAGAAAGAAATTGCCTGGCTGGCGTGACTCAGTTGTTCATCAAGCTATGAACCAGGAGGTCATTGTTCAATTCCTGGTCAGGGCACATGCTTGGGTTGCAGGCTAGATCCCCAGTGGGAGGCATGCTGGAGGCAGCCAATCAATGATTCTTTCTCATTATTGATGTTTCTATCTTTCTCTTCCTCTCTCTTCATCTCTGAAATCAATAAAAATACACACAAGAAAAGAAAAATAGATCAAGAAGATATAATGATCATAAACATATTAAAAAAAGAAGAAAAATGTTAAAAAGATAAAAAGAGAGAAAATTGAGTAAGAAAAGGAAAGAGAAAAAAGAAAGACAAAAGTAATGAGAAAGCAGTAAAAGGAAAAAACAAAGAAGATAATGCATAAAAAGAGAAATGGGGTTCATCTTGGTAGACTTTAGTGCCTGCTGTCAGCTTGCTTTGGATCCTGCTCTTATGTTGACTGAGGCTTACAGTTTTGTATGCCCTTTTGGGCCTTTCAGAAGGTACTTTGGTGCTAGCCACTGTCCATGCTTGACTCTCCGAAATCTGTTCAATGCTTGAAGTGATCTAGTTTGTGGTTGCCTCCACAGGGCTTGGCTGCATATGGGAGAGGCCAAACTACATTCTAGTGCTAGCTTGTTAGCTGTATGGGACCAAGAGGCAGGTGAGCAAACATCCCAAGGTACCTAGGAATTCATCTCCATCTGCCTCTGACTGCAAGCCAGCTGTCAAACTTAATCACTGGAAGGGATTTTAGCTGAATCTGGAGGATGAGACTTCTGGGTCTCCCATGAGGAGGAGGTGCCATTCAGATTTGAAGGACGACAGTGGGTATGTTCCCTGTCCCAGAGCCACACATCTGATTCTGTCCTAGAATATTTCTCTTATCTCAGGAGGGCAGAGCCCCTCTTATGTAGTCCAGTGAGGTCTATTGGAAGACGGGAGTTTCTGTAAGTTCTCATGGGAATGGGAAGCACCAGTCAGGCTTCTGGGATAGTGGAGGGAATGACCCTATCCCAAAGTCAGTCACTGACACCCCCTGAGACTGTTCAGACCCATATACTGTACTTGGCCTCTGCTGCTGCCTATTCAGTAGGGACAGAAATACTGAGAGGACTGAGCAGAATTCCTGAGGGTGAGGTGAGTTATATCTACAAAGGTGGTATGGTGTGGCTATTGAGAGGGGCCAGTGCCTCCTCAGGAAAAATGGCTGCTGTTGTATGAGGGGGGACAACCAGGCACAAGTCTTCTGGCCATGTTATTCCATGCCTCCTCCCAATGCTTCCCACCCTAAACTTTCTTCAGAAGACTCTGGTCTGCACTGCCCTCCCTCCACCAAAGCCTCATTGGAGTGGCTGCAAAGGAAGATCCTGTGCTCATTAAAAAAAAAAAAAAAAGATTGAGGAACCAACATGGTGACATGAGGTATATACCTAAATGCGCAGCCTCCACAACTACATTATAAAAATACAGCTATAATGATAAACAGCCATCCTTGAGAACCAAGGGAGGGGAAGCTTTACAACTAGAAAGCAAGAGGAGTGCATTGAGGCTGAGTAGAAGTTCCCAGTGCCAAAACTGAGAGGTATGGATGCCCGCGAAACGGAGGTGGCGCGGGTGAAAGAGGGCGGTGGTAGCACCTAAGTCCGCGGCTTGGAAGGAGATTATAAACTCCAGGGTCCCATTGAATGTGATGCGGGCTGTTGGGCAACAGGGCGGAAGACCAGTGGTGTTCTAGTGGAGCTGTTCGCAGCGATCACTGACACTGGGACTCAGGGGTGTGCAGACACCAAATTCGGGAGAAACCGTGGAGTTGGCAGCGGGGCAGCCATTGTGGGTTGCTCCACCCTGGTGATTCTGAGACCCTGCCCCACTCAACTTACAACACTGCCCAAGCTGTGTGCCTGCCTGCCTGCAGCATAATCTAAGGGACTGCAGCTGGGACAGAACTCCAAAAGTTCTAAATCCCAAACAATGAGGAGAAAGCCCTGCAGGTCATTTCCTCCCAGTGTTACCTCTGAGTGATAACTACAACAAGACTGTGCACCCAGCCTTCAAAGGCGTACAACAAGAATGTCCACCCAGGTGATTGGGGAGGCTGAATCATTGGGCTTTATAGGACACCTAGCACAGAAAGCCACTCTATCAATGCAGGGATAAATGTGAAGACAAAGAAACAGATCACAAATGACAGAAATGGAGGAAAACAAACTACTGGATATAGAGTTCAGAACTACGCTTTTAAGGTTTTTCAAGAATTTTCTAGAATCCACCTATAAACTTAGTAATATTATACAGAGATCCAACAGCAGACTAGAGGTTTTCAATAATCAAGTCAAAGATTTGAAACATGAAAAAGCAAAGAGCACCCAATTGGAAGAGAAAAAAGAAAAAAGAATCCAGAAGTATGAAGATAGTGTAAGGAGCATCTGGGACAACTTTAAGCATACCAACATCAGAATTATAGGGGTGCCAGAAGAAGAGAGAGAACAAGCTATTGAAAACATATTTGAAGAAATAATGACAGAAAACTTCCCCTACTTGGTGAAAGAAATGGACTTACAAGTCCAGGAAGCGCAGAGGATCCAAACAAAAGGAATCCAAGGAGGAGCACACCAAGACACATCATAATTAAAATGCCAAGGGCAAAAGACAAAAAGAGAATCTTAAAAGCAGCAAGAGAAAAACAGTTCATTACCTACAAGGGAGTACCCATATGACTGTCAGCTGATTTCTCAACAGAATCCATGCAGGCCAGAAGGGACTGGCAAGAAATATTCAAAGTGATGAATAGCAGGAACCTACAACCAAGATTACTCTACCCAGCAAGGCTATCATGTAAAATTGATGGCCAGATAAAGAGCTTCACAGACAAGAAAAAGTTAAAGGAGTACATCACTACCAAACCAGGATTATTTGAAATGCTGAAGGGCATTCTTTAAGAAGAGGAAGAAGAAGAAACAGGTAAAGATAAAAATTATGAACAACAAAGTGACAACAAATACATATCTATCAACAAGTGAATATAACAAGTCAATGGAAATATCTGATGAACAGAATAAACTGGTGAATAGAATATGAGTAAGGGCATAGAAAGGGAATGGACTGACAATTCTCAGGGGGAAGGAGGTGTGAGGGGTATGGGAAGAGACTGGACAAAAATCTTACATTTATGGATGAAGACAGTGGTGGGGGTAAGGGCACGGGGTGGGGGGGCAGGTGGAGGGGAGCTATGGGGGTTAAAAAAAAGGAACATCTGTAATAATCTGAAAAATAAAGATTTAATTTTTAAAAAAAGGTTTTATCTCTGACAGGCTCCTTCTCTCCCTGGAGATAGAAGCCCCATGACCTTTCATGGCTGGATGTGACATAGGCTGCTGTTCCCAGGTCTTGGTATTCCAGGCTATCTCTAGTCTGGGTACTGGGCCTCACTCCTCAGGAAAAAACCCCCTTGCACCTGAGGTATCTCTCCTCACCCTCCACCTGCCACTGTGGGAGCTGGGCCAGCCCCTCTCTGGACCTTGCCCTTTCTACCAGTCTCAAGGTAGTTTCTTGCCCTTCCTTGTTAAAAGTCTCCTTTTTAGCTAGTCTTCAGTTGGTAATTCAGGGTAAATGTTTCCCAATTTATTTTTATTTCCAGCTTAGTTCTGGGAGGAGGTACAGGAGAGATCTACCACCATCTTGGAACCTCCCTCCTCCCCCTATATCATTTCTTAAATGTCTGCTTTATGTCTTTAAATTAGTTATATACTGTAGTTTTGGTACTGTGTAGGACAACTCTCTAAAATTTCCTGGAATTTTCTAATACCAGTAATGATGTTCAAGATGTTTAGCTGTGCCCTAACTGGTTTGGCTCAGTGGATAGAGTGTCGGCCTACGGACTCAAGGGTCCCAGGTTCAATTCCGGTCAAGGACATGTACCTTGGTTGCAGACACATCCCTGGTGGGGAGTGTGCAGGAGGCAACTGATCAATGTTTCTAACTCTGTAACTCTCTCCCTTCCTCTCTGTAAAAAATCAATAAAATATATATTTTTAACAAAAGATGTTTTAGCTGTTTGCTTAGTTGGAGATAGTGGTATAAATTCATTTTTAAAATATATTTTTACTGGCATAAGTTCATTGTTAAAATTTGAGCTAGCTGTATGAATTTGATTGAACTATAGCTATTCAGAGATTTCGATAAAATGTATTAAGAATATAAATAGGGTAGCATTGTTTAACTAAGCATAGCTTAATTTTTCTTATTTAAAACATTTTAATTTGTATTTGTTTTTAACTAGGTAGCACATTCACATGGTGCTCAATTTAAAAAAAAAAACAACAAAAGGATATACAGTAAAAAGTTTACCTCCTACCTCTGGCCCCCAGTTTCCCAACAGAGAGGCAATCTATCTTAATAGTTTTACTTACAAAAATGTTTTATTCTGCCAAAAATCTTCATCTATCACAGTGATGCAAGCTGCCTTTGTGTTCACATTGGAGCTTAAACTGCTAACGAAAAAATAGAGTACAGAGCTAAAGGGTTAATTCAAGAGAGGCAGGATGTAACTCACAGTACTAGTCAATACATAGGCTTTAATTAAAAACTCTCACGTCTCATGAAAATCTTTCTGATCTAAATCTTCACCTTCTCCAGTAGAATCACATTTATAGAACTTCTTATCATTGGGTTTGAGAAAGAAAATATTACCTTGACTCTGAAGGAAGAGAATTATCTGGAAAAGTCATAAATATTGGTTTCTATCCTACCTTAGTTCCTGTTTAGATCAGATGATAAAAGAAGCCTATTTCAAAAATCCATACTACTTCTGGTGTATGTGAGATAACAGTTCAGAATGGCTCACAACAACAAAAATAATTCATGAATATAGTCCATGCTTCAAAGAATGCAGTCATATAGCTCTATGCTGTTTGAATTGTCTTATGAAATCAAAGGCTGCATTCCAAATCATGTTATTGCTTTATTGTATAATTAGATGTATACAAACTTAAGTAGTACTCTTCTTTTTAAATTTTTTTTAATTTTTAAATTAAAATTAAAGAGAGAGAGAAACTGATCAGTTGCCTTCTGCATGTGCCCTGACCAGGACTTGAACCCACTACCTTTTAATGTAAGAGACAACACTTCTACAATGAAGCCATGCCAGCCAGGGCAAGTAGTGCCCTTCTTATGTTACTTCATACAATTAGTTCTACCTCCTGAGAATCTAGAAAAACTAGATTTATTTATTTATAATCTCTTCATTTATTTTGGTACTACTTAGAAATATCAAGATATGAACCAAACACTCTCTGCAAAGTTTAAAAACTTGGCAAGTAAGAATTTTCTTTTTGAAAATGTGCAAGTAGATATGAAAGATGCAAGTAGATATAAAATAACACAATAATTGTTTTTTATTGTGTTTATTTTTTGTGTGGATTATAAAGTTTTGCTTGTATGAAAAGGGGGAAACACAATACATAAATTAAGAGGTGATGTACTCCAAATACACTTTAAAAGTCAATATATTTTCCAGTGTTCCCGCATATCACACCTTCTGCTTTAATGGTAACATAGACTCATTTGAAAAAGTGAATGGAGGTAGTGTGGCATGAGAATAGTGGGAAAAGAATATTGCACCATTTTTTCTTTCTTTGGAAAAAACTCCTATAGAAACTTTAAGAACTATTTTCTGTGGCAAATATCTCCAAATTCTAACACAGGAGCCAGTCCTGCTGCTCACTGTGGATGCTACTGCCATCACTGAGTTCCTGCAGTCCATGGTATGAGGCATGCCAGGCCCATGTCACTGTCCAGCATGCAGACGTGCTGTTGTGCCTTCATCATTCTAACCTGTGTTACTGCAGAAACTATTGCTTCATGTTGTTCACTGCTGTCACCCAGGACCTGGAATAGTACCTGGCACACAGTTAAGTAAGCTCTTCAAAAATATGTTAAATAAATGAGTTGATAAAGACCTTGAGAGGCACAGTGTAAGAATTAAAAGAAGGGATGGGATTGTTATCAGAAGCAGGTATCTGGATGCATTTCAGGGTTTGGATTTCCTCCTTTCCTCTGGTGTCTCTCCTCCTTCTCTACCTTCAAGGCAAGGTTCTCCTGTGTTCTTGCCCATTTCCCTATCCTGCTTCAGGGTTCTTAGCTATAAGCAGCAGAAATGAACCCCGGACAATTTTAGAAGAAAATAAATATATTGAAAGGCTACTGGGTAGTTCACAGTCAGAAAGGAAGATTGGAGCACCTGGCTCAGAGATTATGCAGCCAAAAGCAAGTTCTAAATCATGCTGAGAGCTTGTCCAGAAAGGCCACACTGCAGCCATTCCTGAACCCTCAGAGCAGGCATGGGACATTGCCGCCAGCCCTGCTTCATCTCTGCCCTCAGGCTAGGGTTCCTTCTCTGTGATGTCTTGGTCTTACTGGCTTCTAATTCTAACTGGGGGTAATGGGTAGGCCTATTGGGAGCATTCTAGTCCCAAATCCAGGCCCTACTGCAAAGTGGGCTGAGAATCAACCATCTGGCAGGTTGTGCCTTTCAAAGTGTGAGTGAGCTGTCTCCCTAACACTCCTCTGATTTCCCTGCCTTCTATTATCACACACTTCCCTTACCCCCACAGGCAGGGCTGGGTTAAATTTTTGTCACCCTTGGAATGTTGTTTTATGGTAAGAGATTGGATTATCTGTGGTAGCATTGAGTAGATATCTAACAGACAAGTTGAAGAAATTCAAACTATATTAGTTTATCTAAAATTGATTCAAAATAATATATATTTTAGCTTTTGAAAGGCACTATTAGTGCACAAACACCAAAATCCAGAAGACACATAATATGTTAATTTAGATTTTAAATATATTTATACACAAAACATGTATAGACATGCTTCTTTAAAATGCATAATTTATAAGTGAAAATATGTTTCTAAAATATGTCTATCTCTTCTAAGATGAGACACACAAAAAATACTATGTAAAGAATTTGGTGTAGAAGGTGTTCCAATTCAGTGTCTAGACTCCAAGTGTAAGCTCTCCAGGATGACTATCCTACAAAAAGAGGAGTTTATAAGGGTTAGATTTTTGTGGGGACAGATCAACTTGAATTAATTCAGTTCAACAAAACAAACATTATTTATTTTTTTTTGGTCTTTTCTGGAATAGTTGGGGCAAGTTTCTGCACTCCAAAATAGCAAAATATGAAAAAGCAGAACTTGTGAAAAAAAAAATACAACTATGTTCAAAACTTGCATTAACTGTTTCCTTTCCATCTGTTTCTCTTTAACTTTTCCTATTTTATTGTTAACTAAAGGCCCAGTGCATGAAATTCGTGCATGGGGGGGGGGGGATACCCTCTGCCCAGCCTACACCCTCTCCAATCCAGGACTCCTTGGGGAATGTCCTGGGGATTGGGCCTAAACCAGCAGTCGGACATCCTTCTCACAATCCAGGACCACTGGCTCCTAACTGCTCACCTGCCTGCCGGCCTGATTGCCCCTAACTGCCCTCCCTGTCAGCCTGATCACCCTTAACCACCTCTGCCTGATGGCCTGATTGCCCCTAACTGACCCCCCTGCTGACCTGGTCATCCCCAACTGCTCTTCTGCTGGCCTGGTCGCCTCATACAGCCTGCTGTTTGATCATTACTGTTACTGTGATGGCATCCCAGACAATTTGCATATTCCTCTGTTATTAGTATAAATATGCATGCATGTATTTATAGTGAATTGCATGTGTTTTTGTTTGGTTTTAAAATCCAAAATAAACTTTATTTAGAGATTATAAATAGGGATTATAAAGATATTAATAACTCAAATGTTGACTAATTAAGTTTGGATTGCCTGGGAGTCCATTACTCACCAGAACCAATTTATTGGAGCAGTGTAAAACTGCATTAGGTATTTTTCTCCATTTTCTATTTTTTTGAGCTTGCGAAGATTCAGAGCACTTCAATGTCAGCTTGTTGAACAGCAATAAAATAAGATGATGTCCTTAGAGGTCAGTATCTCACAAAAAAAATGACCTATAGCCAAGCTCTGTTGAAGCCCCACTCAGTAAGGTCTACAGAGGAATAAAGACATAGAACAGATTCATAGAAGCAAACTGTTCCAGTTTAGCACAGTGTGCAAGACAGATAGCTAAATTAAATAACATTGCAATGAAGTACCAGGTGTTGTTTGTTTTAATATTGTGTGATCCATGTTGAGGGTCAAAACCAGACTTGTATAGCCCAGCCATTTCCACAATCAATACAAGCAGAATTAGTATCAAATATCCAAACTGTAATAAATATGAGGAACCAGTTCCAAAGTGCCTTCTCATCCCATTTCAACACCAAAATGATTAAGAAGAGTAGTATAAAAAGCCAGGTGGGTAGTGCTCTCTGAGCCAAGGACATTCTCATTTAAACAGTTTAAAGAGGCTGTTGCAGAGTCAAAAATAGGAAACATATCTTGCTTACTTACCTATCAAATGTTTCAAACTGCCAGATGTGTTGGCTTTGAGAAGGTATTTTCTGTGATGGCCTTCTTTCCTGGCCAGAGGCTGTCATAGTGGGATGTGGGACTGAACTGGCAGCACTGCTGGCTAGAGACAGGAGAGGGGCAGGAAGATCAGGGAAATCACCAGCCCGGATCCTTGGCCCATTCCTCTTCAAATAACTGGTAAAGTGAATTGCATTTATTTTTTGAAGACAAAAGTGAAATTATTCCCATGAAATATTTATTTGTAAGACACTTTGCATACCTCCTACCATAGTATCTTGATTTGTTTGTAAAGGGGGAAATACAATTTTATGTATGTCCATCAATGATTTGTGTATATATTGTTTACTTGGTAACATCTGACTTCCTTGGATATAACTACCAGTGTTTCCTCATTCAGAATACTTGGGTATCATATATATGGATAAACTGCTTCATTTATGTAGATAAGGTGAGTTAGCAAATTGCTGTGAATTAACATCTAGCTGCTCCCCATCCATGGAACCACTGTGAAGAAGTGTCTCTACCTGCTTAATTTAAATTAGGTTTTTCTCACAAAAACAAGGTTTATAAAATGGTGGATACAGAGAGTTGAAACAGTACACTGAGAACTCTGTTCCAGATACATTATGAATTTAATGTGCCTGGGAAGTTCTTGGTTGCAAAAAAGAAAAAACAAGTTCTGTAGGTTTCAATTTTCTTGTGACATAACCTTGCTACATTAATAATACTGTCTTCCTTGTACTTTTTATTTTATTTATTTATTTATTTATTTATTTATTTATTTATTTATTTATTTTATTCTTTGTGTGTTTTTTTAATCTTTATTATTGAAAGTGTTACATAGGAGAGAAAGCCAAGATGGCTGCATAGATGAACACCAGAATTGCTGCTGGGCACAACTATTTCAAAACCACAACGAAAAGAAAAAATGGACACCACCCAGACCCACAGGAAGGCTGGCTCAGTGGAAATTCTACAACTAGAAAGAGACTGAGATGCAGAGGAGGTGCGGAAATAAAGTGCAGATGTACAGAGGAGTGCACAAAGGGGCTCTTGGAAAGGGCTGGCAGCATTTTGTACCGGAAGGAGGCACAAGCTCCAAACGGCTCTGAACTCCAGTTCCAGGCGAGTTTCTGGGGACTCAGAATCATACGGGGAGGAGCTGGACTGTCTGGCACCATCTGGCACTGGGAGGATCTCCAGAGTGGCTTGAGACCCGGTGCCTCTTAGGGCAGGGCTGAGAATCAGCCATACCTGATTGCTCCACCCTGTAGGCTCCCTGAGACCCTGCCCCACCCAAGTTGCATGCAGAGGCTTTTGCAAATAAAAGGCTGGGAAGCCCCAGGCAGAAGCTAAAATAGCACCTCCTTGGAGTTCCAAGAGACTGTGTGTACCCACTGGTCAGAGCAGGACCACTCAGTCTACAACTACTCAGACTCATAAAGGACGCACTCAGGGGACAGACTTAGTGGGCACCAAAGCCCCACTGAAGCAAGTCTTGCCCCATAAGAGTGTCTCCAGCATAGAAGTTCTCCCACCATACATACAGCTGATTAAAGCCACTCTGTCAACACAGGGAAGCAGCCAAAATGCAGGGACAAAGAAACAGGTCACAAATGACAGAAATGGAGGAAAGCAAACAACTGGATATAGAGTTCAAAACCACAGTTATAAGGCTTTTCAAGAATATTCTAGAGACTGCTGATAAATTTAGTGAGACCCTCGAGGATATGAAAAAGGACCAGCTAGAAATTAAGCATACAATGACCGAAATAAAGAATAATATACTGAGATCCAACAGCAGATGAGAGGATCACAAGAATCAAATCAAAGGTATGAAATATGAAGAAGCAAAACCCACCCAGCTAGAAAAGCCAAAAGAAAAAAGCATCCAAAAATATGAAGATAGTATAAGGAGTTTCTGGGACAACTTCAAGTGTACCAACATCAGAATTATAGGGGTGCCAGAAGAAGAGAGAGAGCAAGATATAGAAAATATATTTGAAGAAATAATGACAGAAAACTTCCCCTACCTGGTGAAAGAAATGGACTTGCAAGTCCAGGAAGCGCAGAGAATCCCAAACAAAAGGATTCCAAAGAGGATCATACCAAGACACATTATAATTAAAATGCCAAGGGCAAAAGACAAGAAGAGAATCTTAAAAGCAGCAAGAGAAAAGCAGTCAGTTACCTACAAGGGGAAACCCATACGACTGTCAGCTGATTTCTCAACAGAAACTTTGCAGGCCAGAAGGGAGTGGCAAGAAATATTCAAAATGATTAATAGCAAGAACCTACAACCAAGATTACTTTACCCAG
>PVJC01021374.1:0-28275 GCA_004026665.1 Murina feae | reverse complement strand
GCCTGACCAGCCTGGGTGAGGGGCTTTAAGGCTGCCCACAGCTCCCATTGACCCAACGTCCCAGCAAGGCTGGCTGGACGCAGGTTTTTGTGATTTATCGCCTATAATTGATACTGTTCCTTGAAGGCCTGGGGTCATCTTCTATAATTGATACACTGTTCCTTTAAGGCGGCCTTCTAACTACTAACGAAGCCTCTGCCTCACCTCGCAGCGTCTATAATGAAACAATTGTTACTGTTACTGGTTAGGCCGGAGCTGCTCTTTCCTTCAGCTCGGGAGGGTTCTATGATTGTTACAATGTTTCAAAAAGCTGTGTTTCGCAAGAGGCAGTTTAATCGGAGCTGAGCTGAAGGGCTCAGCTTCACTTTGGCTCCTGCCGCAATGGAAAGGGCTGTTTACTCAGGTCCGTAAGTGGCGGCCGCCATGTTGGCTGGGCTAATTTGCATGCAGCCGCTCTGATTGGCTGGTGGGCATGGCTTACCCTGTCTCGGAGAAACGGTTAATTTTAATATTTCGCTTTTATTAGTTTAGATGTTGACCCGGACAGATTCTAAATAGTGTGAGTCAGCGCAGTTTGCCGGGGCCCAGAGAGCACCAGTAGTAGATGTTTGAAGACACACTGGAATGCCTCTTGGTCACTAACTGGCAGTCCTGAAGCTGGTCACAACACCACCAGCAGGACTCTTCCTCTCCATTGTTGGACTTTAATCTACCTCCAGTCCACTGACTTGCTACCAGGAGGCTATGTTCTGAGCCTGGATGGACACCCAGTTTGCTGGGACAACTGCCATGCTAACAAGGTAATTAGTCAGAAGCGCTCTCAGCAGGCTTGCTGGAGCAGCACTGCGCAAAGACAGCTCCCAGAGACAGGAGCAGCAGCAGGAGTGCAGCTCCCCCACCTCCCTTTCATTGGATGCTGTATGTTTAGGGAAGTATCGTCCAGCTCCTGGTGAGATCAGGGGCCAGGCAGGATAGCAATATTATGTGGCAGAGCTTTGATACCAGCCATATCCTGCCAGCTCAGCATCCAGGCTTTGAGGCCGCAGAGTCCCTCCCATGCACGATCTGCAGAGGGGGTACAGGGAAAGGAATGGGGGCTGAGGTCTGTGCCTAGGGTTGCAGCCATGGGATAGAGCATAAAAATAGCAAGATTTCCCACACAGGCATTCACTGTTGAGGGAGCATCAACCTCTCCCCTGTCAGGAGAGAGGGACTGGGGGCTAAGCCTTTGCAACAGGTCAGGATTGATTTCCTTAAAGGCGCTGAGCCTAACTGGTTTCCTTGGAACCTTCTTAGAGTCCATCTTATTTTCTAGGAAACCAGTGTGTGGGGAGCGGCTACATTGTTTGGACAGGTTCAAGCCTCGGACTAATGAGAGGGCACAGCCCTCTCATGGCCACGTGCAAGTCCCAGCTTGGAGGGTAGAGCCCTCCCAGCACATTTATAGCCAACAGCTCTAGTTGTGAGCTTGAACCTATGGTCCCAACACGTGGCCCCACGTGTCTGAGTAATATGGGCTTGATAGAGTGCAGGTGCATGTAGCTGAGTAGGATCAAAACCCATGAGAATGTTGTAAACATCTTAACCACACCCTTACTTTGCCGGGTGGAATCTGGCAATAAAAGACACAGCTTGTAGGCCATGGCGCTGTCACTAGCTCTCCATCAGAGAGGACAGCGTTCCACCCAGACCCAGCTTTCTTCTCTTGTCTGTCTTTTCTCAATCCTTCACCGTCCCCTCTCACAGTCACTGAACCTGGCTGAGCTGGCGCGGCACATAAGGTGCCGTGGGGCTAAGTATGCCATGGCCCGTGCCAGCCCACCACACCAGCCTGCAGGGGATCAGTGATGGACGAGTTAACCCTTAGCTCTTACTAGTAAATCTTTAAGTTCTGCATAAAGAGATTATGGGCACAGAAATCTTTAAGAATTAGGACAAAGCTAGGACCATGAGCAAGATTCTGAGCTTCAAAAGGAGTCCCTACCCTCCCCCCATGACCAGATGGTTCCAAGAACTGATCAAGTTAGAAGAGAACCAGTGAGTTCCAGCAAGAGAGGATCAAACCTCTATCCTGCAAGAATGCCTGGTAGACACTGGACTTGAATGAGGTGCTGTTCCTACAACTGCCCCCCCCACACACACACACACACACAATCTAGGTAGAAGCAGGGGGTTCTCTCAGCTCCAATGGCCCGTGGACAGAGCCAGGGGCAGACTGTCCACCCTGCTTGCCTTTAAATACCAGGACTAAATAGGCTGCTTTTCATTGAGGGGTGTAGGGAATGCAAGGAAAACAAAGCATTCGTCTTGCAACAGCTCTCGCAGCAACTGATTCAGCTCCTCTAAGCCCAAGCCCTACATGTGTGAGGGGAATGGCATTTTCCCTGTTCAGCAGTCTGGGCGTTAGGCTGGTTGGAGGCACAGCCAAAAAGACCAGTTCCTATGTCTTCAAATGAAGACCTCCTGCCGTGAAGCCTCTTAGCACTGTCCTCTTACACAGCCTGATCCTTTTGCCCTGTCCCCTCTCTGCCTTGACCTCAGGTTTGCCGTGGGCATGGGCTCCCATGTGCCACTCACTGTGACTGTGTCTGTGATTCTAGTTATCTGTTTTCCTGGTGGAGAAGGACTTTTCGAGCAGCCTGCAGACTCCTGTCATGGGATCACACTCTTTTGCTTTGCTTCTCCAGGTTTGGTACTGACAGCTCTTAGTAACTGCACTGCCAGTCAGGACAAGTGTTGTAACACTGCTGGCACTTCCTGGTTACTCATTTGAGAAAGAATTTCAATCACATTTGCTATGCATTGAATTGTGGACCCCAAAAAGATGTTAAATTCTTAACCTCCAATATTTGGACCGTAATGACTGGTGTCCTCATAAGGAGGAGGAGATTGGGCAGAGAGACAGACATATACAGAGGGAAAGTCATGTGAAGACACAGAGAACATCATCTACAAGCCAAGAACACCTGAAGCTACCAAGACCCAGGAGGGTGGCACTGAGTGGGTTCTCCCTACAGCCCAGCGGGAAGCAACCCAGCTGGCCCCCTGGTTCAGATTTGCAGCCTCCGGAGCTGAGAGAGAATGAGCTCTGGTATTGACGCCACCCAGTCTGTGGTACTTTGAAACTAATACAGTATTCAGTATTGGTGTCAGTAATTTTCCCTAACTTAAAAAGAAAAGATGTCATTTCAGGGGCAATAGGGAATTACAGTAATGGTGGAGTGATGTGAGGACATGTGACGAATGTCATGTTCCTTCATTTCCAACTCTGACAGATAAGACATTAGTGGTAGGTGGGGGTCAACTGGATACTATCTAAAATAATATGAGGAGATGTTTTTGTATTCTCAAAATACCATCTTTTCCCACAGTTTTTGGCTTTTTCTTTACCTTATTCCCTATTCCATTATAAACATGACTTCATTTGGTGAGTATGTTTATTCTTTGGTATTTTAAATGAAATTTATCATTATGGTATTCAGTTCTCAAAAAAAAAAAAAAGGTTAAAATACAATAATATCATCAAAGATGCCACATCAAAACTGATAGGAATTTCATGGTAATTTCTTATTTGTCATGGAATAATGTTTGCCAGTTTATTAGAAAAACAGCCTTAATAACTAAAAGAAATGCAAAGGATACATCAGTTTTTAGTGTGGTATTTTATTTTCTCTTTCATTTTATTAAAAATTAATAGAGATGTAAGCGCTGTTGAGGGGATTTAAAACCCATCAAATACACAACATCTCATCTGAATGGAGCGCCTCTGGAGAAGCATGCTGAGGATGTGGGAGGGAGGCAGGTGCATTCTGCATACGTGCCCTTTCGTACCACACAGCGGGCTACCTTGTGTATATGTTGCTTTTTAATTAGGGGGAAATCTAGCTAATTTTAAAAATCTATTAAATTAAAAAGCATAGGAAAGGGCAGAAGGTTTTTAGAGTTGGTAAGAAATATAGTGAGGGATGGGAGCAGCTGGGGAGAGGTCAATGGGGGGAGGAAAGGAGATTTATGTAACACTTTAAACAATTCAGAATTCAAATTAGAAAAATATGCAAACAAAAAATAATAGTGACTATTAAAGAACTGTTATAGATCCAGTCCCATTATTAATGATGTAGAAAAGTGGGGGCAATGTGAATTGTGGTTTTCAGATGATAGCAAGGGAAGCGCAAGCTGAGGAGTAGTAGAAATGTGGGTCACAGCCCAAGTAAAGCAGGCAGAGGGGTTGACTTAGTGTTCGCTGGCACACACTGAATGGTTGTCTTGGTTTAGATACTTGACCTAACACGCACTGAAGCACAAGGCTGCAGATGAAGGGTACCAGAGGAGAAACTATTAGGTGAGGCAATAAACTTGGATTCTCTTGACACTGTCACTGGCCAGTTAACTGTGTGGATCTTGCTTTCCTCGTCTGTGACGTGAGGGAGTACCAGCACCTGCGCTTTGCTCTTCGTGTACGTCCAGCTCTGATGTCCACGGCTGCTTAGATGGCTATTGAAAAATCAGTCTTTTAAAACTCTGTCAACTTTGCTTAGTAGGGAAAGAAAAATGTCAGTTTCTAAAAAGCAGAAATGGAGCCTGGAATGAACTTCTTTGTACCACTCTTCATGATTAAAAAAAAATAAATAAATCAATGCTAGCTCTTCAGAGAATTATTTTGACAATTAAATGAGATAAGTGAAGTGCCTGGTGTTCTGCTTGGCACATATGGCGCATAGGCCTACATAAATGCTGCTTTCTGTTTTCACATTTTCTCCCTCGCAGTGTGCCTGTTACTTAAGTAGCAGGGAGAGCTACCATACCGCAAAAACTCAGTATCAGGCTGACAGCAGCAACTGTAGCGAGCCCCCAATTAAAACTGGAGAAAGTCCTCAGAGAGGCCAGCAATGGCAGGGAGTGATCTGGATTGGGGACCACCTCACCTGCTCCAGCTGGGAACTGCTGCTCTTCTTCCTCTTGGTGTCTCCCTTCATCTCCTCTCCCTTCCTTTGAGCTCTGACCTTGCATCTCAGTCCTCCCATCTTCTGCTCCTCTGATGATGCCTCTACATGAGAGGGCAGACCTTACTCTATGAATAACGTCTCTGTTGCCTTTCCAAGTGCTAAGATCACATTTCTGCACACAGTAGGTACATACTATCTTGGTCTCTGCTTGTCCCTATTCTTCCACTTGGATACTGGGCTCCTGCAGACACTTTGAAGGGGCAATAGCTTGGGTGGAGACAACAACTATTCTCTGGTGATTCATTTTTCACAGGTTTTCATGATTCCTAAGTTGATGCTCGACAGGAGCCTAATTTGCCAATGAGGAAGCTGAAACAGAGTAATTCAACATTTTGCCATGGCCACATAGTTTGTTAGTAGCAGGTGCAAGACCCAATCCAGAGCTCCATACCCCTGTCAGCTTGCTTTTCCTTCTCTGTGAAATGCTTAACACAAATACACACAGACTATCTTAATAGCGCATGGTTCTTCAAACTGGTTTACCAATACCATTTAGACGGACTTAGAGCAAATCAGCTGTATCTGCTGTGCAGCAGTCACACATAGGTGTATGATGCAACATATCAAGTGCTTTTTCTCATGCATGATGTAGGTGATGTTATTCCCCATTGCAGATTTGCAGGAAACAGGGATCTGAGAGCTTAAATGAGAACTAAAACATATCAGCGCCCAGACTGGACCCCATGTCTTTGGATCTTAGTCTGGTGTCCTTTCACTTCCTAGAACCACTTCTGTGCACAAAGGTTTGCTTGGTAGAGAGACCTCACAAAGCTGACCTTCTGGATACACCTATTTTTATTAAAATTATAATAATAAAAGCTCTGACAAAATGAACGCTGAGAAAATTATAAATTAAAAAATCATGTCTCCTTTTTTATATCCTCTGTCGTTTGCCAGCTTGACCAACCATCTGCCTTCTATGTCCTTTCTCCATCCCCCACCCCAAGAGCCCCATGCAGTGTTCACTGAGAATCTCTTTCCGTCTGTGGGTACTAGTCACCCAACCCGCTCGTGATGTAATGTTTACTGCTGTTTCAGCCTATCCAGGTAGTGCATAGACTGGATGGTTCTCTAAGAAAACAAAGTCCATGAAGGCTAGCACAGTATAGAGGTCTTTTCAAACAAAGAGCAGACTGGGAGAGAACATGATTAGCAGCCTGAGGGAGTGGGGGCAGGCAGGTTTGGGTGGCTCTATAATCAGGCTTTTGTCATGTATTGATATCTGCCTGTGAATTAGGCTGTTCGATAACTATGGGTAGGATAACCTAGAAGGGAGGGAGTAGAAGCAAAGGAAACTCAAAGAGGCACTGAGGCTGGTGAGGAGAGTGGGCTGGTATGTTGGCTAAACAGATGGCAAGGAAGGGTGACTCCAGACATTGCAGCAGAAGAAACGGCATCGGTATTCACATAGTGCGTAGGGGATTGGAGAAAGGAAAGATATAACTTCATATGCAGCATATATGACAAAGAACAAGTAGCTCTATTCTGTATAAAGTATTTATCAATTGGTAAGAAAAATGTTAAGATGACTGTACTTTAATGAAAGAGGATAAAAAGAGACAATTTGTCAAAGAGGAAATGTGATATGTAATGAATATACAGGAAAATAACAAACTTCTACAAAAATCAGTTTGAATCATTATGAAATGCCATGTAACGTTTTTTAAAATGCAAAAAAAAAGTAATTAAAGTTCCTTAAAATAATACTTACAGATATTGCTGGTGATAATTTAAATCATTTAAATGGTTTTGGGAAGAAATACAGCAGTGCATAGCAAGTATAAGATTTTCAGTACATCTTTATCAATTAATTTCACTTTTTAGAAATGTCTAAAGTAGTTCTAATAAAATAATTTAGATTAGCTGAAAATTACATTAATCTCTTTATAACTGTTTAAAAATTCTGTAAGAATTTGGAAAAGGAGGGAAATGATACTTGACCAAAACTTTAAAGTGCTTTTCAAAATTCCCCCTTCATAGTGTTTTATTTATGCTGATGAAATATATTTTGCCTATAAAATATATTATACTTTTGCTAAATATTTTTAAAATTCTTTGTATTTTGAGTCAGTGTTAGGGTGACTGCTCCACAGGATTTGCCTGGGACTGAGCAGGCTCCCAGGACTGGATTCGGTGTTTAAACCAGCAAGTCCCAGGCAAATCTGAATAAAATGGTCACCCTAATGTAGAGAACATTAACATTTCATTTTGTGTCTGTAAACCCAGCATTTTATTCATGCTCCAAACAATGGTAAGACAATAATGTCTTTGTTTTTTGCTATTAATAGATTTTGACACTCATAACATGATTATTTTATTTTTTGCTATTAATAGATTTTGACACTCATAACATGATTATTTTATTTTTTGCTATTAATAGATTTTGAGATGCATAACATGATTATTTTCAGTTTTGAATGACTCTTATTTATTTTAATTTTTATTGAATTTACTGAGGTGATATTAACAAAATTATATAGGTTTCAATGTACAATTCTATAATACATCATTTGTATATTGTATTGTGTGTTTACTATCCCAAGTCCAGTCTCTTTCTGTCACCACTTAAGCCCCTTTATCCTCTTCTATCTCCCTTTCCCCTCCAATAATCACCCTACTGTGTTTTTGTTGTTGTTGTTGTTGTTTTTGCTTAATCCCTTCAGCTTTTTATCCCCTCCTCCCCTCTGACAGCTGCCAGTCTGTTCTGTACCTATGGAATCACTCTTATTTTCTGTTTAAGTTGCTATCATATTTTAAAATTGGTAACCATGAAGCCTCCATTACATACAGAATGCCTCAAGAGAAAACAGCACTGGAACCAACAAAGGGCAGCTCATTCCATGTTTACCCGGAAAACGGATTTGCTGGTGGGCACTGTGGATATTTGGGTTGGGGAAGTGGGGGGGACAAACAAAAACAACTCCAACAGAACTCCCTCCTATGGCTGCTGCTGAGTCATGACCAAACTCTCCCACAGCCCCGTGTCCTTCCCCGCCTGCTCACACCTCTAGTACAACTCCCAAGTTCATGGCGAACATTTTTCCCCTCTTAACAGTTAAAAAATAAATTATATTTATCTATTTCCCCTCACTTTAAACTGCTTCTAAATTTGCATTTTAAAGGTCCCTTTGGAGGAAACTTTTCCAAAAAGATTATCTGAAAGAGTAAACACATTCGTCTATTCAGGTTTCCTAGTAACAATATGAAATAAAGCCAAAAAGTGTCTAAGGACGAACCCTGATTACTCTAACATGCCCACCCATAGTAAGGCGCTGGGGCTGATACCTAAGGGAAGCATCTCCCCTTTCAAGTCTGCATGATTGCCTGGTTACCACCCCAGCACTTCTCGTTCGGATAAATTCCAAGCATGGATTCAAAAAGTGGGCACTGGTATACATTTTCTAAGGTAGATCAGTATTAGAAACTGATCACTTTACGTTAGAATAAAAGTGAATTTAATATTAAAAAGTTATTTTTTGCCCTGGCCAGATTTGCTCAGTGATTAGAGTGTGGCCCTTGGGACCAAAGGGTCACAGGTTCAATTCCTGGTCAAGGACACGTACCTAGGCTGCAGGTTCCCCAACCCCAGTAGGGGCAGGTGAGGGAGGCAACCAATTAATGTGCTCTCTCACATAGATATCTCTCTCTCTTTCTCTCTCTCCCTCTCTCCCTCTCTCCTCCCTCCCACTCTCTCTAGAAATCAATGGAAAAAATATCCTCGAGAGAGGATTGAAAATTTTTTTAAGTTATTTTTCATAAGTTAAGTCAATTAGCATTACTTTTTCTGTATTAATTAGTTGTCACTTTTCAAGGCATGTCAGTTTATTTCCCATCTACTATATGTACTTGTTCATAAGACCTTACAGTATTTAATCAAGAGATCCTTTTAAAGTATTGATAGCCACAAGAAAATTATTCCATGTTTGATCTGTGTTAAAGAACCAAAGTCCAAGATCTTGGAATGGAACTTAGAATAAAAATGTAATTAGGTTACATCCCTAAAGTCTGATATATCTTTAAACAAGACTGCAAATGAAACTTTATTAGAGCTTCAAATGAATTATTTCATTGCATTTTTTTTAATTCATTTCTTCTCCTTCTCTTTCATGTCTGTGTTACTGACAGAGCTGCCTCTATTTTACCTGTCTTTTTCGGGGAGTTTTAATTATTTACTGCTTAATGAGCAGTGCAGAGAGGCAGCCTCATTCGGAGGTGCCTGCTCTGCTGCGGGTTTTTCTTTTTCAGAGCTTTGCGGGCACTGAGCCTTCCGTCTCCACACACTGAATAGACAGCTCTGGAGGCCGCATGGCCTCTGATCCTCTGAGAGGAGGCACTGCCCCACTGTGCTAGAGCGAGAGGGGTGAGAGTTGGGCGAAGTGTACCGTTTCCAACTAGCACCTCAGGTGGGTCTCAACTGGAATAAGTGACACTGCTCCATGCTACGCAGGTGTTAAAGCAGTCCGTATAGCAGGCCCATCCAGATTTGCTCCAACTGGCAGACAGATAGATACCATGGCATGAATCGGTACTGAATCTGTGCAAAGCCCAGGCACTCTGCACAGTGCCAGCACAATTGTTTTAATGCCTTTTGCAACCATATCCCAAAGTTGGCATTGCCATCCTCATTTCAGGGCCCGTCAAGAAAGGGTGTGAATGGTCCAATTATATCATGATGTTGAGGTTCAAGCCTTGGTCTCTGCCTTTATGTCAAACATTGGACACAGTTTCTAAAAAGAGTCACCATAAGGAAGCAAAGCTCCACCTCTGGGCATTGTTCTGCCAGGTATGTGAATTTAGGCCAGAGAAGCCTTATGGCTTATCTTCCTCACATCTAAAATACAGGTGCTAACAAATATATGCAGCAGCTACTATTGCACTCGGCACATGATCAGTGCTCAAGTAACATTATTTTCTCCCTCCAAACTCACTCAGATAGATTATTGTCAGTTTGTTAACTATAATAATAAAAGCATAATATGCTAACTAGGCCAGATGTCCTTCTGGACAGTCTTCTAGACAAAGCCAGGGCTGCAAGGGCTGCCTGGGTCCTGGGTGCCTGCCAGTGGCCGGAGGGAAGCCCAGGTCCCAGGTGCCAGAGTGAAGCTGGTGCCAGCAGCCAGGGGAAGGAAGGCCTAATCTTACACAAATTTCATGCATCGGGCCTCCAGTCCTATATAATAAAAGACTAATATGCAAATCAACCCGAATGGTGGAATGACTGGTTGCTATGATGAGCACTGACCACCTAGGGGCAGATGCTCAATGCAGGAGCTGCACTCTGGTGGTCAGTGCACTCCTACAATGGGAGTGCTCTTCAGCTGGTTCATGGCTGGCAAATGCAGCAGCAGTGGTGCAGTGGCAGGATCCTCTCCTGCCTCCACTGCAGGTGGGTGGTAAGGAGCAAGGGGTCTGGGATTGTGAGAGCCCCAGACTGCAAGAGGGCAAAAGCCAGGCTAAGGACCACCCCCACCCCCCCACCACCACAGTGCACAAATGGCATGCATCAGGCCTCTAGTCTATATATATAAAAGCCTAAGCAACCACTTGACTGTTTGACTGCTGGACCATTCGACCAATAACTATGATGCTCACTGGCCACCAGGGGGCAGACGCTCAATGCACAGGCATGTTAACATGGAACAGACTGAAGAATCTCAGAGGGGCGGGGGGAGGACGGGGGGGGAGGGCCGGAAGAGATTAATCAAAGATCATATATGCATACTAGAGACCCAGTGCACAATGCTTGCACCATTGGGGTCCTTTGGCCTGACTTGTGGAGATAGGGCCAAATCCCTGCACTGGGCCTCTGACGTCCCCTGAGGGCTCCTGGATTGTGAGAGGGTGCAGGCCAGGCCGAGGGACCCCACTGATGCACGGATTCATGCCCAGGCCTCTAGTTTATTTTATACTATCCAAATTAGCACATGCTTATTTTCAATCAAAACTGCTCACCTCCAACTTTCGTAAGTTAATCAATACTGCTCCTTTGGTCTATATGCTTCCATTCCTTTCTCTTAACTCATATAAATACATATACATAATCAGTATGTGGTTTATCTAAAATCAGGAACACTATGTGATTCAAGTAAGAATTAAATTATTTATTAAGTCCAGAACAATATAATTCATTAGTTGATCTAATGTCAATACTGACTTTATTTCTCAGATTTTTATGCTTGTCAACAATACCTCTAACTTAGTATTTTAATATGAGGTGGAAACCGTGAAGTAAAACAATTTATCATTTGAGGAAAATAGTAAACTCTATGAATTCTACCAGGTTTATAACGGCTAGTGTGAATTTCCTATTTATACATTACACATTTAAAAAAATTGAGTAATCTTCATACTTCTGATTATGAACATGTAAGAGCAAAAATGTCTAATGCTTAATCCTTAGAAACTAGAAAACTTGGATAGGAACCACCTGCCTATGTTTATTAGAACTAGACCAGTGAAGCCTGCCCACCGTTTCCATCACTGGCCACAATGCAGCTATCTAAAATCACAAACGAAAATAACAGTTCCTCCAAACTATTGTAGGGATCTTCTAGATTTTATTTATTTATTTTTTGTATTGGTTTCAGGTGTACAGCACAGTAGTTAGACAATCATCTACCAAGTTTTCCCCTCGATATTTCCAGTGCCCACCTGGCACCATACAAAGTTACTGAAATATTATTGGCTGTATTCCCTATGCCATATTTTACATCCCTGGGACTGTTTTGTAACTGCTAAATTGTACTTCTTAATTCCTTCACCTCTTTCACCCAGTCCCCCACCTCCCACCAGTCAGCGAATCTTCTGGATTTTAAAAATCAACTTATTAGCATTGCCAACATCAGTAAGAAAGCCCTTGATGAGTTCCGCCCACACCTGTGTTCCTGGGATCCTTTCCACTGTCTGGCTTAATGACCCATGCCCTTTAACAGGGGCGTGGTAATGTTCCTATAATGTCCATCTGAAGTCTGCTCAAAATGATAAAGGAAGAATTTCATTTTCTAAATAGCAGCTTAAATTTCTTCTAAGTATCCCAAAGTAGCAACAAAAGTTATGGGCACATTTTCTTCCTGGTTTATTAGGGAGACTATTGAGCTGCAGGACAGAATCTCTGCTTTCCAGTGTTCCATTTGCAAAGGCATGCCGTGGGTTATTATATAGAACAGATCTCCTCTGACAAGAGAGAAACCCTTGAAAATGATAGTTTCCACTGGGAAGTGGGACCGGCCCTTAACTATTTCTGCATGTACAGTGCCATTATAATGATCAGAATTGAATGTAAAAACCTAAAGATAATATAAAATGTTTGTGCAGTTAAACTGAAATGGAAAGCAGTGTCTTTTGTTTTTACAAAAGAGCAATAACATTTTTTTCTTTCTGCTACTCTTCAATATTCTTTCTAGCAGATTTTATGTCTACATTGTACAGAATAGTAGCTCAACACCAAAGATGTCCAGTAGTTCCAGATTAAAATGTCATAAAATATACATAAAGCTTTATTGTTCCTTTAGGTTGCTGCTTTCAACTAAAGTGGAATATTTCCCTAAATTCCCCAACAAATGTGCACAATTTAGAACTAAATATGCCTAAGACTTATACAAGTGCTGCTGAAGAAATAGGTCTTATGGGCCTGTCAAATTATTTTCATGCAATTGTTTCTGTGGCATTATTTCTACTGGCAAATGTACAAGTTGATAGAAAAAGAAATAATTAGCTACTTTCAGAATTGCTGATGCATGGAGCTAATGCAGGGCAGTCTGAGCGTCTTAGAGATTGTGACATTTTAAATTACCTGAACAAAAAAAGAAAAAAAAACCAGGAGCCATCTTTGGACATAATTAACATCTTGTCTAATGAATGTCAGGCTAGACAGAGTCACACTTTATTTATGAAATATTATTTTATTCCAACTTGCTCTCCCCCTTATTATATTGCAAACTTTAGATTTGTGTGCTGTTTTCTTAAGTGGAGTAACTTCTTTTTTTTTTTCTTTTTTCTTTTCCCTCCCCCTTCAAGTAATCAATGCACTGCTGAATGAGTTCATTTTAATGCACTCAATCATGCCTCTAATGTTCGTAGCTTACGGGCGCAAGCATCAGTAATGCAGGAATGTTATATGGCTTTAGTTTGGGCCATTTCATAAAATATTCATGGAATCAAAAATGTGCATCAAAATAGCGGCTGGGAGAATTACATTTATGTTCCTGCTTTTATGGCAGCTTCACATTTAAACCCATTTGTGTTAATATCTAGTCAATCTTCCTACTTTAAAAAAAACTAAAATGGGAGAGATCATATACATTCTCCTTTGCTTAATATTTGTTCTAGACATCTGCTGTGATACCACAAATATCTATAAACTTTCAGAGATGCCACACAGGGAAGAGAGGCAAACAACTATTTGGATAATACCCAAATATATAAAATCTTATTTTCTCTACATAGTTGTTTGTCTTAGAATCCTACCAAGCAATTTTGCAGTTTACAACATTGTTTGGGTTTGGTTCGTATTTTTATATAAATGGATAGAGTTCTTGGTTATGTGGGCTTTCGGTAAAGTGAAACCCCTTTCTAGTAGTTTTATTTTGAAAGTGCACTTTCCTTTATGGGACAGACAAAATACATTTCCCTTATGTGTCAACCTTTTTATTGTTCATGTAAATGTTATATAATTGTTTAAAAAAAACACCCACCCTGAGGCCTAGGCTACTTCTATCCACACCTGGATCCTCTTGTTCTATGCACTTGCTCATGGTGTGTCCCTAAGATGTGCTTTCTGAGGTTACCTCCTCAGAGGTATTATTGAGATAAGTCAATCATTGATGATATTGATAGGAGGCCATCTCCAGTCGATTCAACAAGACATATTGGCTCCATTTTCTTCTCTGAGTCGCTGGAAATATTAGTAGACCCTCTATATTCTTGCCAAGCACTTGGGTGAGCAGTAGTTGGTATGTCTTCTTTATTGTGATGACTCTTGTGATCCTTGTTGCTCACGGTGATGATATTTGCTGGTAATTTGGGACTCCCTCATTTTTAACTCTCATTTTTAACATCTGTGACTATTCCAGAGGCCTTCTCTTTTCTGTCCTTATTTCAGTTAACTTTTATTTTTGTGGGACCTTGGTATAATCATTCTTCTCTCTGACCTCTTCTTCAATAGGAAATAATGTTGATATTTGATAATTCCAGAAAAGGGCAGTTGTCTAGATCCTTGTCCTTCAATGAGATTGATGGTAGAATCTGAAAATTTGTCCTGGTTCTAATATATTAAAGTTTTTTTTAAGTTTATTTGATGACAAAGTGTAGGCTGTATATGAACCCTTGAAAGATGCTATAAAGGGATGCTATGAGCCAAAGTAGAAAATCCAGTTCATTATCTTCATTTACATTTAGCTTTGTCAAAATGAGCACTCTATTGATGACCATTTGAGGTATTTCTATTAAATTTAAAATTTAAAACAAGATGTATTATGTCTTAAATATGTAGTCTCAATATCAGAGTCTTTACTCAGAAAGTAATAAAATCTTTAAAATTCCTATCCACAGTTGGAAATGTAAATTGGATGGAAATCATATCATTGTTAATCAGGCTTAAAGGGAAATACTTGCATATTTAGATTACTATAGTCCCTTTGTAAGATAGATGTATATTTTAAATCAAATATTGTATTATTTTATATAATACTAGAGGCCCAGTGCACAAAAATTTGTGCACTCGGAGGTCCCTCAGCCCAGCCTGTGCCCTTTCACAGTCTGGGACCCCTTGGGGGATGTCCACCTGCTGGTGTGCCTGGCCAGCCTGGGTGAGGAGCTGATGGCTATTTGCAGGCTGGCCAAGCCCCCAGTGGTAACCCTGACCTCATGGGGGTGTGGCCAGCCTGGGTGAGAGACTGAGGGCTATTTTCTGGCTGCCCACAGCCCCTTCAGGGTTCGGGTCCCTACTGGGGTGCCTGGGCAGCCTGGGTGAGGGGCTGAGGGCCGTTTTCAGGCTGCCCACAGCTCCCATTGACCCAACATCCTATTGAGGCTGGCTGGAATCAGGTTTCTGAGGTTTATTTATCTTCTATAATTGAAACTTTGTTGCCTTGAGCAGATGCCTAGGCAGTCAATGAAGCCTCCTGTTTGCTTCAGCTCCATGGCTTCTATAATTGAAACATTGTTGCCTTGAGGAGAGGCCAGCCAGCCTAAGCAGGCAGTTTCCTCCATCGCTGGTGCAACGGAAGCTTCCTGTTTGCTCTAGCTCCGTGGCTGCCAGCCGCCATCTTGGCTGGGTTAATTTGCATACAACCACTCTGATTGGCTGGTAGGCATGGTTTGGCTGGTGGGCATGGCTTAGGTGTAATGGAGTGAGGGTCAATTTGCACATTACTCTTTTATTAGATTAGATGTACTTTCAATCTGGCCAGCCATAGCAGTTTTAGCCAAGTCCTTTATGTGCTTATGGTCATTTAGATCAAGTCCCTGCTGGCTTATTTACTGACCTATTTACCTCCAAATGATTTTAGAAATGAATCCCTACATCTGAGATGGACTGGAAAACTCTACTTCCTCTGTGTAGGCACTTTGGTGTAAAATGCTGATCAGAATCCCCAGTGAGCTCATCTATGGCAAAGTGATTAAGGAACAGTGAAACCATAAACAGCTAGATATGGCCACAGGTGACTAAGTCTGGGACACCTGAGGAATTCCAGGTGCCCCCACAGAGGTCACCACATGGTTCAGGGAAGTAAGACATTTAGATGTAGGTCAAATAGCTGGTTATAAATCCAACTCCTTCAGAAAGACCCATCCGAAGCACATCAGAGGCTAATACCTGTGCTTTTATGTTAGCGGTTACCTTGATTATCTGTGTATAGTAACGGTTATAGAATGGGAAGAGACTAGAAATCACACAGTTTAAGCATTACTTTTTTCCTTGAGAGATTCGTGTCCAGAAAATATAACTTACCCCACCTAAAATCCTGACTCTTGGTTTGTTGACTAGCATGTGATATGGTGGTATGAAGCTGTATGTGTTTTTGTGATCCCAGGTTTAAATCCTAAACATCTGTTTTTAGCCATTGAAGTCATTTAACCCTGTGAGCCTCAAGCTTTCTCCTTAGTGTAAGAGTAATGTTTACTACACCAGTTTTTTTTTAACGTTAAGTCACGTAACATGTGGGATGGGGAAGCTCTCCATTCTGACTAGCCACCTAGCAGACTTCAGGAGAGAATAGTTCCCTGTTCTCTTCCCTGAGTGTCTTGAGCCACGATCCTTCCTTGTGGGAGACCTTAAGTAGTCTCTTCTGAGAGCTGAATCTTGGCTAGTTATCAGGAGCTAAGCACTACTAACCCCAAAGCCCAGCAAAAATCAAGCTTAAGCGAAAACAAAATTCTCAGTAATTCCAAGGCTGCCTTTCATTGCAACCGGCCAACACCAATGTTGCAAGTACCACTCTTACCTCATTCTGATTAGAAAGCCTGTGCATGATGCCTAATGGCATCAGTGACCCAGGGAAGTCTGGGATATGTGGAACACAATGACAGTCCCCACCTTTTCTTCACTCTTCCCCACATCCACCCCTCTCCCCATTTCCTCCACTTTTCCTTTCCCCACTTTCTGCCTTCCCCTCCCCTTCCCTTTTTGTCCCTTTGCAAATCAAATCTTGAACATGACTGTCAACTCTCATATTTTATTTGCTTCATGATGCCTCATTTGCATGTCATTATAATTAGTTGGGTTACCCAGAGCTTCATCTCCTGGCTCTCCTCCTAAAATTTTTAGCAAATATGTTATTTCATAACACAACTTTCGACCCTCTTTCCATTTGGTTACTGTATGTGACCCTCAATGTTCTTAAGTCCTTCCTAGTTTCCTTATAGTCCCAATATTTTCTGGACTATCTGGCTTACTCACAGTCCCCTGTATCCACCATCTCCTATTCACATGGCCAAAGAGAAATATGTGTCTATGTTTTGTGAATAGATGGATGCTGGATAGGAAAAAAAGAACTCTTGTATACATCTTCCCAGGGATGCAGAGCTATATTTTACAGGTAGAAATATAGTTAACAGAGGAAACATAGCACACATATATGTCAGTGCTTCATTTGAGTTTCTTAAAGAATGAGGGTCATGGGTATTCAGAGAAAGGTGTTCTGGTGAGAGGTGCTAAGGAGAAAGATGACAAACTGTGCTGCTTTTTGGGAGCTAAAGAAAAATTGTCAGTTAAAGGTAAAGATAGATTAGAGCAGTGAACTTCAACCTTGAGTATTTGTATCAGAAATGAAAAAGAATTGGGCATTATTTTTTAAATAGCTCCTATTGTATATTTCTTATTACAAATGGACATAATGGATAGAAACATTAGAAAATGACAGTTATAAGAGAGAGAAAATAAGAGCAGGAAAAACACATTCCTCAGCTGTATAACACTGATAATGTTTTGTAAATGTTTTCTGATGCTTTTCAATATTAACACCAGGCCATGTAATGAAATATCTACTCTAATGAAAGAGTAATATTGAAATTAACCGTCTCTCTGGGATGCCTAAACCACGCCCACCAGCCAAGCCATGCTCACCAGCCAATCAGAGTGGCTGTATGCAGATTAACTCAGCCAAGATGGAGGCTGGCAGCCACGGAGGTGGGTGCGGTGCAGGCAGGAAGGCGGGCAGGGCAGGTGGCGGGCCTCGGGGCAGGTGGGGTGGGCAAGGCAGGCTTGGCTAGCCTGCAAACTGCCATCAGCCCCTCACTCAAGCTGCCCAGGCATGCCAGCAGGTGGACATCCCCCGAGGGGTCCCAAACTGTGAGAGGGCACAGGCTGGGCTGAGGGACCCCCCTGAGTGCACAAATTATTGTGCACTGGGCTCCTAGTTCTTATATAATATCATACTATAGTCTTTATAATATCATCTTTGTAGTCTTTTATCATATGAAAATTTCATAATACAAGTTTATAAATATCTCTGCAGTACACATTCCCATTTATGTCTTTACTGATATGCCCTCCTCTGCATGACACAGCAGGGTCCAGACAAGCCACGTCTTTACTGAATTTTGGTACAGATTATTTGCTCATTAACCATCTCTCATTTTGAAAATATTTTTATTGATTTCAGAGAGGAAAAGAGGAAGGAGAGAGAAATAGAAATATCAATGATGAGAGAGAATCATTGATTGGCTGCCTCCTGCATGTCCCCCACTGGGTTTTGAGCCTGCAACCTGTGCATGTGCCCTGACTGGGAATCAAACCATGACCTCCTGGTTCATAGGTCGATGCTCAACCATTAAGCCACAGGCTGGCAGACTGGAAATTATCCATTTCTGTTGTGTTTCTGTTTGAATACTATTCTTTTTTATATGTGTATTCTTTAATGCTTTAATATTGATAATGTTAGATAACAAATTTGCTGCAAAAATAGGAGGAAATTATATGTCGGAGTCTTGGCAATGGCTACACTATCCTGTAATATCCAACCTGTAATATCCAGTGAATCCTATTTGAGGAAATATATTGAGCCTGATCTGATCTAAACAGGGTTAATTTAATCAGCCATGATAACATGCTAATAAGGACTCAGCTGTGTCTTTTGCAGGCAAAGGAAGTTGTACTTAAAAAACAAATTAATGGTTATGTTTCAATCAACCAGTTGTATTTTAAAAATTATTATCACTATGTCAATAGTAGCAATGTTTATTGAGCACATACTCTGCATCAGGTATTGAACTCATATTAATTTCTCACAAAAACACCTTGAATAGTTCCACTATAATTGTATTTTACAGAAGAATTAAGCTCAGGCACAGGGAGGATAGTAATTAGCCTCAGGCTCAACAGCAAAAAATGATAAAATAAAGTTGAGATAGAAACTCAGGCTATTTGGACTCATCCTATTTGGACTTAACCACTACTGTTTGAACGCCTAGATATAAGTGCTTTACCAGTTTCAATTAGGAAACTCCAATAGAAGAGTATTCACATTCAGGATGGGGTGAACATTTCCACAAGGCAATTCACAAGTAAAATACAATCCACAGCTGAGAGCTGCAAGCTGCTCTTCCAGAAATGGGCTTGCTCATATTTCAAGGAATGAAATGACTCAAAGCTAATTTAGAGTTTTGGCTTTGAGAAGATATAGTTGGACTATATTTGGGAATATAATCCAGAAAAGGCAGTTAAGTTACATTTTGATTATTCAAAATTAAATAGAATTATTTACACAAATGCCTGCTTGGAAAGTTCTGTCAACTTTGAGAAGACGCATAATATTTGAATTTGAAAATTGTAATGGATGCATTCTTTCTCAAGACACCAGCATCTTTCTTGGGAATGAAGAATGCTGCCTGGTGGGAGAGCAGTGCAGAACAGTGGTGCGGAGCCTGGGTGCCAGAGTCAGACTGCCTGGACCTAACCACCCACTACATGTGCAATCTCGGGCCCAAGTTCTTACCCTCGCTTTCTCTTCTGTAAAATGGAATCATAAGTCTCTTCCACGTGACTGTTCTGAAGATTGAGAAATGCATATAAAGCACACAACACAGGGCTTTGCGTATGTAATATTAAGTGAATGTCAGCCAGTGTGATGCTCATTAACAATTGTTAGTGGATTTTCACACTCTCTCTAAACATCGGTAATCCTAGTCAGTTTCTATTTGCAAAATACACGCCTCTAGCAAGTGTCCAACCAGAATCAGTGCTGTATATGAGGCCCACACGGAGACAGCTCCCTTTCCAGCTTAAGTCTTCTTCAGCTTTAGAAATCCTTGAGTATATCTCACGCTCTCCCACACCCCCTTAATAGTAAAACATAAGCTGTACACAACCTTTTTGAAAGTATGCTCTGGCCTGTGGTTTGTATTTATGAATGGCTCTTATTCTTCAGGTCAGCTTCTGGAAGCTGCCGAGCATTATGAAGCGTTCCATCAATTGACGCAGGGGCGGATATGGAAGGATGAGACAGGCCGCTTTCTCAACTTGTTGGCCTGCGAGAATCTCCTGAGGACGTACAGATTACTCTCCGACAAAATGCTGGAAAATAAAGATTACACACAGGCCATCAGAATTCTAATAAAAGCTTCTGAAATAGCCAAAGAAGGTAAGTGGGAAAGAACACTCTCACACGGCTTCCTTTAATGGGCAGACACTGCTTCTCCCGAGGGAGACATAAACATCATCAAGTGTTTGGGTGATTATTTGCTACGAAATGCAAAGACAAATGCCATCAATATCCTTTCAGATTTCACTGTAAAACAGAGGAGCCTTAGTGCTGACAACAAGAAATCCATTAGTTTCTTGAAAGCTTTATCTCCAAAATTACAACCTGCTGGGAGGAGTGTTATAAAACAATGAGCCCGTAATGAGAAAGTAAGGTCATTTGCAAAAGTTGTGTGTGTGTGTGTGTGTGTGCGTTTAAGGTCTTATTATTCTTATAATCTAATAGACCTTTCATTGTTTATAAATTCCCCATTGTCAGGTAATAGGGAAGATTTGATAAATATTAGGAAAATAGATAAATAGATAAATATTTGATAAATAACAGGAAAATAGAACTCTAATATATTGTAGACTCTTGTCTGTCACAGTGTGCCTTTGGGCTGCAGCATCAGTATCACCAGGAAGCTTGTAAGAAAAGCAGCGACTCGAGGCTCCACCTAGGACCTCCTGCATCAGAATCTGCAGGTTAGCTTATTCTCTAGGTGATTCGCATGCACAGTACAGCAGTAGAAAAGCTTTTGTGAAAGGGAGTCCTTAATATTCTGTATCATTTGCATACATATAAAGTATTTAAAATTGTGGAGCATACTTGTATACTCACAAGCTTTTACTTTGTGAAATGCATAGGTATTTTATTACCATACTAGCGGCTCGGTGCATGAAATTCATGTACTGGAGAGGGGGTCCCTCAGCCCAGCCTGTGCCCTCTCATAGTCTGGGGGCCTTGAGATTGATCACCCCACAGAGGGAGGCCCCTCCCACCTGCTGCAGCACCGCTGACCGGGTAGCCAGGACCTCCTGTGGGGCAATCGATCGCAGGATGATCAGGCTGGGCCCCCAATTGCATCACACCTGCCTTGGCTGGCCTGGCACCAGTGGGTGTCATAGCATGGTAGTCTTGACATGGTAGTCCAGCTGTTTGGTTGATTTGCATATTATGCTTATATTATTATAGATAGTAATTTAGTAATAGAGTAGCCTTTTCATGAAGGAAAAAAGATAAAAATTATGCTCTTGACCTGAAGTTTATGGGCTTGTGGATATCTTTGCTCTATTAAAATAACAGATGGCTTATTTGGAATAAGCAAGACTGATTTTTCTGGGTGTGATTTTAATTTTCTAAGTAGTAAAAGTAAACATCTAAGCTTATTCTCTCTATTATGTATTTTAATGATATTAGTTGGAATACTCATAGGAAATCACTACACCCCTCCCCCCTTTGAAAAATGTATTTCACTACATGAACTATTTTGAATGAATGTTGATCTAGAACCTTCCCCAAAGGGGTAAACAGTGATGTAAATAGTTAGCTCTTAGATCAATTGCATCAGCTCACTTTAGTTACCTGGAAAGTTATGTGGAATTTCAGTGTAAATATCAATTAGGAAAAGGTATTTTGCTTTAGGTTCCCATTTGCTAAATTGTAAGGTTGTTCACAAAGAAAGAATGGTTCCCAACAAAAATCTTGAAAATAAAAACAGTATTTTCTTTAAGATAAATGATTATTGATTTAGAGAGCAAAGCCAATATTAATTCAACCCATTCAAACTACACAATATAAATAGTATTTTTCCCTTTACTATATGTGTCACTCAAATTTAATAGTGTGGACATTTTCCTCCATTCTTTTATTGCTTTCACTTTATCTTAACTTTTTCTGAACTAGGAAGCAGGAAAAATTTTCATGCTTAAATCCCATTTTAAAACTAATATTTGATGTGATCCAGCTGTTTAAATTAGCTGCCTCAGAATCTATCAACCTGGGTAGATTTCCTTTCTCTCCTCCTCTTTGCTGGGATGCCCTTTACAAAAAAAAAAAAAAAAAATAGATGCAAATGATAGTAATACATCAGAATGCTGTGGTTAGTGGTTTAATGCAGTTACTCCATTTAACACAGCAAGTCACATATAACCAACTTTTAATCATTCCAGGGCCACTTCCCTTCTCAGCCTCTTCCTTTTACCTTCTCCCTCTCTTCCCTAGTCTCACTCCTACCCCCTCATTCATAAACCTATTCGAGAGGAAAAGTTAGTGCCCAGTTGAATTTTAAGAGTTAAAATTCCATACACTGGATCTACTGACCTCATCAACTCTGCTGAACAGAAATCTTAAGGGTATAATTCTCTGCAATTGGTGTAATGGCTAGAGAAGAAAAAAAATACAGCCACTGGCATTTGCAGTCCTGTTTTCTTGCAGTCTTCCAAATGAGCCACGCTTCGCGGGGGATAATGCACTGAGTGCTGAGAGTGAAAGCAGCGCCGAGAATTGCTGGCTCCTGCCCACATCCATCACGGTGGGAACGCAGAGTTCAGAAAGCTAAGGATCAGAAGTGAGGGTGCACCTGTCAGCATTTGCCTTACCTAGGGGTTAGTTAGGTGACATTGAAAGCCAGTGACTTCCAAGTAGAAGGAGGATAGTATTCTTTTCATGTTTAAGCATCTTGAATGGTTTTTGTAAGTATATCATATGTATATGTTGTATTTAGTATATTAAACATGAGTAAATTATGTTTATGAAATGGTATGATGTGTGTATTATTGGGCCACATGTTGCATGTTCACAGATTCTATTTCTGGAAAAGAGAATTTGATAATTCCTGGAATAAAGCACATCACACAGAAATAAGAAAGAACATCTTGGGAAAAGATGATGAAAAACAAAGAAAAATGACTCTTTCAGTCACTCTCATCGAACTTTTAACCAATAGCTTTTAAATTGAACCTAATAGAAAATAATTCCTGAGTTTACTAATTATCTGTTAATTAGCTGAATATCAGTTTGTGTATGCATGTCTGTGCGTCATGTAACGTTGGTTCTCTTAACTGATTATTTGATGTGTGTAGTTGCAGCCATGCTGGACGACTATAGGTCTTTGCACAGTGGACCAGCATAGAAATTACACATGAGTCTCAAAATGATAATACTGGTCTGTGCATGTAGAGGATAACTCCTCATGATTATATTACTTATGCACTTTAACATCTGTGATTCAGGTAAATTGTGAAGCAACAGACTTTTTTTTAACAGAAAACTGTTAGATCTCAGGGATTGTTGATAAATGTGTGTATTTTGCTATAACTGTCTTCTGTCTTGAAAGCAAATATTCTATTTGTTGTAATGAATAAATTTCTTTAAAGCCATGATAATTTTCTGTATTTGCACTTTAGGAAATGACAGAAAGATGGAAGGGGAAGCTTCCTATTACTTGGGCTTAGCACACTTGGCTGCTGGAGAGCATGACACAGCATTAACAGTAAGTTGAACTAAATGTTTAAGTGTTCCCACTTTAAATTTTTGTTTTATTATATTTTATTTTATTGTATGTTGTTATAAATCTAACAGATATGGACCTTATAGCAGTGTACATATAGACACTAACGCATAATAGCAATGTTCGGGAAGTATAAAAGATTGTTTGTAAAAGGTAGTACATAGTCAATTACCATTAAATGCTTTAGGATACATGAAAGTTAAATATATAGAGTCATGTAACTGTCTATATTCTCATATCACCAAGGACAAGAGGAAACGGGTTTAAATGGCAGCAAAAAGTAAGTAGTAAAATAAGTTACTAAAGGCCCTGGCAGACAGCTCAGTTGGTTGGAGCATCATCCAGATACTCCTAGATTGCAGGTTCAATCCCTGGTCAGGACACATACAAGAAGCAACCAACGAATGCATAACTAAGGGGAACAAACTGGCATTTCTCTCTGTATATACAGGCATCATGCCATGCACTGGATCTGTTCTATAATTTTGCAAGGTAACACTAGTGGTGTAGGATAGTCTAGTAATGAATGTTATTAGGAAACTAATGCACAGAGTGATTAGAAAAGATAATTCACATAATTTTTAATATATTTTATTGATTTCTTACAGAGAGGAAGGTAGATAAAGAGTTAGAAACATCGATGAGAGAGAAATATCGATCAGCTGTCTCCTGCACACCCCCTACTGGGTATGTGCCTACAACCAAGGTACATGCCCTTGACCAGAATTGAACCTGGGACCTTTCAGTCTGCAGGCCAACGCTCTATCCACTGAGTCAAACCAGTTAGGGCTCACATAAAGTTTTAAGACCACCGTCCTAGTATGTAATAATGATTGGCTTTTCTACCCTGACCACAGTTTCTGGGCATCAATAGAAGTGAAGGTGGTCACGAGTAGATGCAGTAGTTCTGAAAGACTTGGGAAGAGACTACATGTGGGAGGCGAGGGACAGAGATGTGTCCAGATGGACCCTAGGTTCCTGGCTGTGGAGCTGGATAGGTGTCAGGCTCATTCACTGAGGCAGAGAATGAGGAAGGGCACCAGCTTTGGCGGGAAATGGAGAGTTCAGTTTTGAATGTTTAATTTGAGGAAATTTTAAGATATCCAAGGAGAGATCAAATAGAAGTACATGTAGGTCTGGACACAAAAGGAAGTCTAGATTGGCGATGCTGTGTAAGCTTCACACTGATAAATGTGTAACTTTAAGCAAACTGGAGCTGGGGAGTAGAGATTTCCTAGGGTAGGTGAACAGTGATTGATGAAAAAGTCCTAGGGCCAAGCTGGGTGGAGGTGGTACAAAGGGGATTAAGCAAGAGTGTGCATGGAAGTGGAAGGAAAACCAGGAAGAGATTATTTATGACCGAAGATAAGCAGGGGAACTGGGCTGTCTAAAAGACTTCAATATGCCAGCTCCTCTGCCTCTATCCCAAGCCTTGGGCTAGAATAAGAGAGCTCCTTGCAGATATTTTCAGGAAGAACTTAGTCCCCTCCCTTAGGCAAGTATGTGGGTTATTCAGGTTAGTTCATGTTTGTCATTGAATTCCTAGCCAGGGCAGAGGCTTTGGGAAACCAGGCAGGCCGCACTCCAGGCCTCGGGCTCACTGCTATACTCATCATACAAGACCAGCCTTTGCAATTGGGAAGAGGCGGGGGCTGTCTTGGAACCCAGGTCTCATGGCAGAATATTGCTGCCTTTTGGGAACACAGCTGACCCAGAACCGAGGCCTTGCAGGAACCAAGCATAAGATTTGGGTCAGACCCACAGGCAGAGCTGCAGGGCCAAAAATGGGTTCTGTTGTCAGGTCTGGACACAGGATACCCAGAGCAAAGTCAAGTAGGAGCCACCAAGGACTGGGAAGTTGGGCTGAGGTATGGCTGGGTGGAGAATGGACACTGAGCAGTAGTAGATTTGGGGGGTGGAGGTCTTCCAGCTCAGGCTGGTGGCAGAGAGCAACCGGTTTCTGTGGTTGGGCTCACGTAAAATAGGTTCCCACAAAACCTGACATCATGCTTGGATCTCAGATTGAAGGCCATGTCTTTTCATCCTCTCTAGAATCTTACTTCAGCCACTGTCCCCTGCTTCCTTTCAGGGATAATAGCTTTTCGATTTCCCTTTCGCTTTTTGCTTCTGGACCTGGGAGCTCCTCATGTTACATAAACAATCTATTATTATTTATTTGCAAACGACAGCATGTCTTTCCATCCGCAGTCTCTCTCCTTCCAACAGCATTGCTTCGGGTTTACAAGATGTCTCCTAGGAACTCACAACATATTTTACTTATTTAGTGAATATGCTGTGAAAAAAATCATATGATCAGTTCATAAATAGGATTGGTTACTTGATTGATTGCATAGATATCTGTCCAATTTTCTAATGGTCAAGTAAAAATTCAACATAAAAAAATTTTTTTGAAATCTTTTATCCTGCATTCCCTCCCTGTGCAGTATTACCAACACCATTGATGGCGTTTCTGTCTCATTGTGTCTGTGAAGGGGGCCAGAATGCTAAGAAACCAGCTTTGTGGTGCTGGAGGCAGAGTGACAGCTTGTGGTTAGATCTAGCACTTCCTTCCCTCTTTGTATTCAGTCTAGCTTTAGTGTTCATCAGTTCCATACACTGTTTTTATTTTCTCACTTGTAATTTAAGTTTAGAATTTAGAACATTTTCACATATTCAGTATCTTGCTTCTAGATTCAATCTCCACCTCTCACGGATGTCTCCCTTCCAATAATATTGTTCATTAAAAACTTTTACTTGATTTTTCAGAGAAACTGGGCTTAGAGAAACCTGTCATAAGGAAATATTTCTAACTGAAGGTTCTGACGATCATAAACAGATGAGATTTTGAAAATTTTCTAATTTATCTTAACTTACAGGCTTTAATTTATTGATATATGATTAATACATGTAATATAAGAATGTGTTGGCAAGTATATGAATATAGTCTGGCATCCATTCCTTGCTGGTAAGAAGTTCTTTCCTCAGTGCCAGAATAGAGCTAATCTAAAAACAAATAGTGGATTTCTTTAGGGCTGAAGTACCTATAGTAATGAGGGAAAGGTATTTGGTGAAGTGAAAGGACAGTTACTCTAATAAACTTGTGCATGAAGTCATGGAGACCCTGACATTTAAAGAGGAGACTGTTCCTTGCATATGTAAGGTGCTGAGAAAAGAAACAGTCATCCCCTTCGGCCATCATCAATTTAGACCTATACATGCTCCATGTAGAGTAAATTCTGAATTTTAGAAGGTAAATCTTATGAAGTTCTAAGGTTTTGGAGAGAAAAATTTAGGGGTGGGCAAAAGTAGGTTAATAATAATAATAATTAATGCAATAATAGGGAATAATAATACAAGAATAAACTGTGTTTCACATACTCATAGCTATAAATCTGCTTTTGCCCACCCCTTTATTTTATTACAAATCACATTTAAGACCTTGTGCGAAGTTGGACCAGCTTTCACAATCAAATATTGCAGCCATGAAGTTATTTTAAGAAAAAGGAAGGTCCTCCCTTAGCACTTTGCTCTTTATACATGAATTTTCTTCCTCTCTAATCCTTTATTCCACTTAAAAATTTTGGGAACACCATCCTTAAATTTACTCAAGCTTTAGTATGTTCAGTGAATTATTTGCTTCCTATTATTTAGCAATAATTTGGCCTACCAAAAATTATACTGTGAAAGCAAAATTCATCCTATTGATATTTCATTCATTTCACACATGTACTATGATTTAATTTTTCCATATACAAAACAGCAGCTCTCTATTTGCATACATTAGCATCTTTAGAGTGCTTCTAACATTGGTGTTAGTGTATGTACAAGGTTACCCTAAGTCTGTAACCTCATTAGCAGCAGTATTTTGTAGCAAAATTATCTTATTAACATATCAGAACAAATATACGATGTCCCAAAAAATGTTTACATGCACTTTGAATAATTATAAAGGCATTTCATTTTCAAAATTGAGCTATCAGCCATTAAAGTGTGCATACATTTTGGGGAGCACACCCTGTAGTTACACTATTTAATTACAATAAGTCATGGATTGTTTATAAAGTAATATAGATTATATTTGTAAAATTATATATTTTGGGGTCTCACTAAGTAAATGTAATTAAATGTTATTTATTTTTTCAACTCAATAGATGTAAACAAAGATAAAACCATTCTATATGAGAGCATCTCTAAAAAGGAATGATTTGTGTGTAATGTTTAGCTAACAGAAAGTGTGGGGGGAAATGATCCTTGTAGCTATTCCTATTTAGTTCCTTTCTCTATTTAGAATGCTACCTTCTCTAACCTTAAAAGTCACTCCATTCTTGATATTGGTGGGCTCTTTATTCAAATGACTAGAGGCCCGGTGCACAGATTTGTGCACAATGAAAGAAAATTAATTAGAAAGTGGCCAGTGGGCAGGACTGGGTGAGACAGGCCAGACATACTCTGGAGCCAACCTCTCACAGTCCCTCCCCAGCCGGCTGCACCTGGGGCAGTGGGCAACTGGGTCTCGAAGGGCATCTGTGGAGTGAGCAGGGTCCCTTCAGCAGGCACCTGGCCTGTGGGGATCGGGCTGAAACCAGCAGTCTGACATCCCCCGAGAGGTCCCAGAGTACAAGAGGGCACTCTGCAAAGTTGCTGTCACTCAGCTGCTCTTCATTGAGCATCTGGCCCCTGTTGGTCAGTGCGTGTCATACCTACTGGCTGGTTGGCTGGTCAGCTGGTCACTTAGCCTTTTATATATATAGACTACAGGCCTGGTGCACGAAATTCATGCATGGAATGGGAGTGGGGG
>PVJC01021373.1:0-28295 GCA_004026665.1 Murina feae | reverse complement strand
GGGTCCTAGACTGCAAGGACACAGGCTGGACTGAGGGACCTCCCCACCTCCGAGTGCACAAATTTTTGTGCACCGGGCCCCTAGTATATATATAAACAGGTAATATATATAAACAGGTAATATGCAAATTGGTCAGGCATCACAACCAGCTTAGGAGGAGGCTGCATCACGACCGCTCAGAAGCTGCGTGTGCAGATGGGCGGGAGGGGACTGCATGCCGCCCCCAGCCCCAGCAGATACACATTGAGGTTGGGAGCATGCTCCGAGCAGCTGCAGTGCAGCTCAGAGCACACATCTGGTGGGTGGCGGCAGTGGCTGGAGCGAAGCAGCTCCAGTGTCAGATGCCTGGCTGTGGCTGAAGCAAAGCAGTCTGGGTCCCGGGTGCCTGGCAGTGGCAGGAGCAAAGCAGCCCGGGTCCTGGTGGGTGGCAGTAGCAGCTGGAGCAAAGCAGCCTGGGTCCCGGGTGCCTGGCAGCAGCCGGAGCAAAGCAGCTCGGGTCCTGGGTGCCAGCAGTCAGGGGAAGGAAGGCCTACTCTTGCATGAATCTTCGTGCACTGGGACTCTAGTATATATATAAAAGGCTAACATGCTAAGTGTCCCTCCTACCATCCGACCGGTATGACATTCACTGACCACCAGGGGCAGATGCTCAATGCAGGAGCTGCCATGATGTGCACTGACCAGTACCACGGACCTGGTTCTGACAAACCAACACTTGGCTTCCTCTAAGTGGGACACAGGCCCCGCCATCACCCTGGAGCAACACCCACCAAATCGCAGCCAATGCTGCTGAGACCCCCATGGCCAAAAATGCGGCCCACAGCCCAGCCCAGAAACACTCAGCTTCCTCTCCCTAGCAATGGCTAGCCTCCTTGCAGTATTTTCAGCCGAGGAACCCAACTTGCTTGACAGCCAGGTGTAAACATTTCACATTTTAACCAAATGTCTGTGAAGCATTTCCCATGCCTCATCTCATTTGATCCTCACTTAAGTCCTGGAGTAGGTAGTTAGGAGACTCGATGAAATCCTTTTCTTTTCATTAACTAGAAAATGGAGATTTAGAAAGTTTAGAAATGTGACCCGACTGAAAAGAAATAAGAAATGGTGGACCTTGAAAATGACTTCAGGTTTTCTTATTGTGCAGAATATAATCAAACACTGCAGCAATTAAATATTTTACCCTTTGTTCTCCCTGCGTGATCCACAATAATAATCTGCTTCGTGTTGGTATTTACTGCTCTGTTGCTGACAATTAATTACATGAAAAAGAAGTTGGGGTGCTTCACTGGGCTGGGAAAAGTTTATCTAAATTAGAAAGCAGTCTAATTAAGCAAGTTTATTCTATATATATAAAAGGCTAAGTCAACTCATGCATGCGCTATACATATAAAGCTCTCGCTGGCACCAAATGCACCTATGTGTTTTGATCTGTCATTGTTGATTGTGAATTTTTTTGACACTTCTGTTACAGAGAAAGGGCAAATAGCAATATTAAAATATTTCTTCTAATTAATTTCCTTTTAATGTGCAAGAATTCGTGCACTAGGCCACTAGTTTACTATAAATACCAAGGCATGTATATTCTGTGAACAAACTACAACAAATTGGAAAGAAGGATCTCTAAAACTGTCAATTTGTGTTTATGTAGAGACTTCAATCAATGTGGAGCCAAAATGATTTACAGTATTTTAAAAAACAACACATACAATATAGCAACATATATAAGATTAAACACTTATGAGAAAAATTAGGAAAAGAGAAAACAAGTGGCATGTCAAATGGAGGTAGGACAGAGGTTAAAAGGTAAAATGTATTCCATCAAATCCTCCATATTTTCAAGACAGAGCAGCAATTTTGGTACCAAAATAGATGGTTAGGATCCCTCCTGGAAGTCATCTCTAAGCCCTCCCTGTCTCACCGCTTATAATGCACTGTAAATTTCTACCAGCTCCTTGTTGTCCTCTGTATCTTCCCCACTAACCTTCACCCTCCCCCGTTTCCTACCCTCTTTGATTAGCTAGCTTTTGCTAATCCTTCAATGAAACCTTTCTGGATGATTCCTATATGGGTTCAGATGACCCCAATACTTGATTCCACAAGGTCTAGGCTCCATGGAGTAGCTTCTAGAGAGTCCACCTTCTCAAATATTTGCCAAATGATGAAATACTGGATGAATCAACACTTTTAACAACATTCTGACAGCAAGGGCAGTCAAAGTGGTAGTGTAGGTAAGTAGGGTAGTGGCATCCTCCCACAACCACAGCAAAATTACATCTAAACTACAGAACATCATTCAGAACTGCCTGAAATCTAGCTGAACATAGTACTACAACTAAGGATATAAAGAAGCCACATAGAAACTGGTTGGAGGGGAGGAGATGGGAACGAGCTGGTCCCACACCCACATATGGTGGATAAATATCAGGAGGGCTACCTCAGCTACAGAGAACACCCTGAGGAGTTGGTGTGGGAGGTGAGGGAGTGTCCCAGCCCTCCAACAGCCCCCCAGCCCAGAGTTCCAGTGCCAGGAAGAGAAATCCCCATAATTTCTGGCTATAAAGCTCAGCAGGGATAGTTGCTGAATGAAATGGAGTGAGTCTAGAGTCTTAAGTGTTCCTTTAAAGAGACAGCACACAATCTTACTCGGATTCACTCACTATGAGCTTTAGCACTGGAGAAGCAACTCAAAAGACACCAAAGACATATGGGAAGGAACTAAATTATCTGTCAACAGGTCAAGAGCAGGGGTGATGGTTTTCTTACAGGCAAAAGTATTGATTTCCCTCTAGCTCCTTCCCCTCCAGAACTGGCAGATAGGTACCATGTCTGAGTCTCTATCAACATGGCTAACACCATTCACCCCACCCTGGTTATTACCCAAGACTCCATTCCACCCGAATAGCAGGCCCACCCAACTGTTTCCAATGCATTTTCCGTAAGAATGACCTGTCTTAGATCATGCTTCAGATTTCCCTAAAATCTTTAAAACAAGCAGAATCTCATGGGTGTTCCACATACTGCTCACTAAATGGCCCCAGGCCTGGCACTAGTGGCAGCTGGCTTTGGTTCACAACCTGGCCTCTGCACCTCCAAGCCCAGCACAAGTAGCAGCCACCTGCACATTGTTTTATAGCTCATACCAGATGGCTGACTTGGCCTGCATCTCCCAGGAGGCCCCAGAGCCCGTGCACTCGGTGGATAGCTTCAGGCCATACAGAAGCACCATCCAAACTCCTCCACAAGCACACACTCAAGGACCAGACTCAGTGGACAGCAGAACCCTGCTGAAGTTAAGTCCTACTCTGTGGGGTAGGTCCCTACACAGCTGATCCACCATGCTGGTTGCAACCAGTAATTGCAGCTGATTGGCTTGAGAGTAAATCCCTCCCAATGAGTTGCCCACAGCAATCAAAGTTCAACTATAAAAGGTGTACACAGCCCAAACAGGGGATTGGAAAGGGGAGTGCACCTGGAGTGCCCAGATCAGGTGAACAGTGAGGCTGTGGCACTGAACCCTACAGGACATTACACTAGGCAACCCTACCAAGTCCAGGAGATGCAGCAGATATATCTAATACACAGAAACAAAAACAGAGAGATTGCCAAAATGAGGAGATAAAGAAGTATGTCCCAAATGAAAAAGTTCTATATATATAAAAGGCTAAGTGACCAACCAACAGTCCGACTGGCCAGTATATATGACATGCACTGACCACTAGGGGGCTGACGCTTAATGCAGGAGCTGCCAATCTCTAGTGACTTGGCAGCGGCGGTTCTTGGGTGACGTACCCCAGAACCAGAGAGGAGGGAGCCTGATTTCTTGCAGGGTTGCGCGATTCTACCTTCGGCCATGGGATACATTGTTGGCTCCAAATCTGGTTTACTGCTGAGCTGCAGTGACTTGGCAGCAGTAGTTGTCAAGTGACACCCCTCAGAACCAGAGAGAAGAGAGTCGGGTTCCTCAGGGGTCCGTGTGATTTCATCTTTGGCCATGGGTTATGTTGTTGCTGAGGCACTGTTTGCTAATATTTTTTCTAATTAATTTCCTTTCAGTGTGCATGAATCTTTGTACCAGACCAATAATAGAGCAAGACTCCATAAAAAGAACTAACCAAATGGAGACAAGTAATACATTAGATGCAGAGTTCAGAACACTAATTACAAGGATGCTCAATGAACTCCAGGAAAGAGTAGTTGAACTTAGTGAGAGCTTCAACAACATAAAATAAGGACATAGAAACCATGAAAAAACAATAGTCAGAAATGAAAGATACATTAACTGAAATGAAGAATTTATAGGGAATCAATAGTAGAATAGATGAAGCTGAGAATCAAATCAGTGATTTGGAAAATAAGAAAGTAAAAGAACATCCAGGCACAACAGCAAAAGAAAAATGAATTAATCAAATTTAGGATATTGTAAGGAGCCTCTGGGATAACTTCAAGTGTACCAACGTTTGAATGATGGGGGTGCCAGAAAAAAAAGAGAGATAATGCAAGAAATTGAAAATTATTTGAAAAATAATGACAGAGAACTTCCCTAAAATGGAAACAGAAAAGGCATACAAATCCAGGAAGTGCAGAGAGTCCCCAAAAGATAAACCCAAAGTGACCCACATCAAGACACATCATAATTAAATTGCCAAAGATAAAGACAAAGAGAGAATGTAAAAAGCAGCAAGAGAAAAGTAATTAGTTACTTACAAGGGAGCACCCATAAGACTGTAAGCTGATTTCTCAATAGAAATTGTGTAGACCAGAAGGGATTGGCAAGAAATATTCAGTGACAAAAAGCCAGGATTTACAACCAAGTTTACTCTACCCTGCAAAGCTATCTAATCTAATAAAAGAGTAATATGGAAATTAACCATCTCTCTGAGACTCCTAAGCCACACCCACCAACCAAGCCACACCCACTAGCCAATCAGAGGGCTGTGTGCAAATTAACCCAGCCAAGATGGAGGCCGGCAGCCATGGAGCGAGCAGCATCAGGGACGGGGGTGGGGCAGGCAGTGGGGGGCGGCCTGTTGGGGTGTGGCGTGAACCTGTGTGACCTGGACAAGGTCCCCGAGACCCTGGAGTTCTTCTAGCTGCTGGGGCCAGACTACGGAACCAGCTCTGAGGTGGGTGTCCTGCTCCCCGTGGAGCCTCTGGATGGGTTCTCTGTCCATGGCCCTGTGGAAGCCCCAAGCTCGAGCCCCAAGCTAGAGCTCAGGCACTTTGAGCCACCAGCGGCGATGGGGGAAAGCATACCGTACCCCGAGCCCTGGAGCACCCTGGGCTGTCCCACAACTAAGAAGCCGTCCCTGGCTGTGAGAGGGCACAGGCCGGGCTGAGGGATCCCCCTGAGTGCACAAATTTTTGTGCACTGAGCCCCTAGTCAATTAGAATGGGAGGACAGGCAAAAGATTTCCAGATAAGAAAAAAGTTAAGGAGTTCACCACCACCAAACCAGTAATACATGAAATGTTAAAGTGTCTCTTTAAGAAGAAAAAGAAAAGATAAAAATTGAATATAAAAAAACAAAATAAACAGAACAGAAACAGACTAACAGATACAGAGAACATTTTGATGGTTGCGAACGGGGATGGGTGAAAAAGGTGAAGGTGTTGGGAAGTACAAATTGGTAGTTAGAGAATAATCACAGGGATGTAAAGTACAGAATAGGAAATGCAGTCAACAATATTCTAATAATATGTATGGTGTCAGATGGGTACAAGATTTATCAGGATGATCACTTAGTAAGTTATATAATGCCCAATTTTGATTCAGTTGTACACCTGAAACTAATATTGTATGTCAACTGTAATTGGAAAATAAAAAAATGATTTAAAAAATTATCACAGCAAATACAGTGACGCATTTTACCGATCAGTTTCTTAAAACGACCATCAATATAAAGTGACTCAACAATTCAAACATGCTATCAAAATAAACATAAATATTAGTGACTTCAATAATAACTCCATGAATGTGGTGCAAGGTTATAACTTTCTGAAGGTCTGGTTGGCTTAATTCAAGGAACAGTTGTCATAATACAGAGAAAGGGAATATGAAAATGAGGTTCATAGAAAAAATTAGGGATTTGGGGTTATAAATTCCTAAACATTTTGAATACATTTATCTGTTTAATTTTCTATGGAAAAAAATCCACAGCTTTCATCAAATCTAAAAAAAAAAAATTCCAAAACAAAACAAAAAACCTGAGATATCAAAATAAAAAAAAAAAAACTACTGAAAAGAAATAATCAATGGTCTTTCCTTTATGTAATCCTCTATAAATACATACTATTCCTCTCAACCAGTTTTTGCTCCATAAGGATATAATGAGTTTGACACCATACCTCCTGACAAATACTTAAGAGTATAGTTCTATTAGGTTATCTACTAAGTGCAGGGATGTGGGTTTAACAATTACTGGAAACGTGGCAGGGGGAAGATAGATTGTCATTCTTCGTGAAACAAAAACAAAACAAACGCATGATACTTAAGGTCACTTATACTCTCCCTCAGAAATGGCAGTGCCTAAGTTTGCCTTAGGTGATGTGGAGTTTTTAAAAAAAAATTCTGGATCTAACTCTGAAATGAGGTGGGGAAATTAAAGCCCTTAAATAATATATTATGATACTTTAAGAAAAGGTATTCCCAGTAGCACTTGAAGCATAATTCTGCTACATTTCTCACTCATAATATTGTAAAATACTGTAACTGAAACCACCTATTGCCCGACTATGCAATCCCTACTAATTTTATAGTATTTCTTTGAGTCCTTTTGTAGTACATTTCCCCCACATATACTCAGTTTTGTATCTAGTATTTTCCTCACATTTAACCTTGACTCCTCTCCCACAATAAAACTCACCTAAGCCTTATCACTAGGAATGACTATTTCATGTTATACCACGTAGTAGATATACTAAATTTTGCTAAACCATACCTTTGAACACTTTTTATATTATAATCAATATGATCAAAGCTTTCTGCATAGCTTTGTAGGGAAAAAATGTTCACAAATGTGTGTATACTTAATGTTTATACACACCCATACAACATAACTGAATACATACAAAAACTACATTGATATTTAACATCTGAATGAAAAATGCAAATGGAGCAGGGATTTCTCATTCAATTAAAAATTTATACCCATTGTCAGAGATGGGGTAGTAATGACACCCATAGGAGGAAATACCTCTTTTAAGAAGGATACATTATAAAGTGAACAATCTGAGAAAAGTGGTCAAGTCATCATATCTTGTCCTGTATTTTGGGAAATGATTCTCTGCATATGAACGGGGACTCAAACTACAAAACTATATTTGATTTCAAGTTTTAGGGGTTTAAAAAAAATTAAACACCTCCAAAGCAAAAGAAACAAAAAAAAGCAGTTTTAAGGAAAGCCCCTGGTTTATTGCTGGTAACCTAAAACACACATATGCCTATACCATATATATGTACTAAGGACACATTCCTATTTCCATGCAGATAGTTTTCAAGAAGTCATATTACCAACTCCAAGAAATGTATCTGCAGTGTACAATTCTTCTAAGAAAAAAACCAAAAATGTGTAGGATAGGTACTTTGGTATAAGTCATCAATATTATTTAGATATCTTCATTCAACTTTCCTCCCTTGCCCAAGTAAATGCTTTGCAATTTCTCTTGCAGTTACTTTCCAAATTGCCCAGTTTCAATCAGGAACATTTTTATATATATATCAATGATTAAACTGATAAATTCTGGTTACTGGTAACTATCTGGTTAGTGAAATAAATTTTAAATACAAACGAGTCAGGTTTAGTGTCTAAAGTACTGGAAGTTCAAAAGACTTACCCAAAACTACCCAACAGCCAATTTAGCTTTCAAATAGTTTTGCTTAGTGATATTGATGTCATAATAAACCAAACCTCTGGCAGTTTTGAGGGTTTAATGTCCTTCAGGGTAGACAAAAAATATTTTGATGTGAGGAGCTATCTATACACTAGTATATAAAAGCCTAAGCGACTGGAACTACCGGTTGCTATGATGCACACTGACCACTAGATGTTCAACAGAGGAACAACCCCCTGGTGGTCAGTGTGCTCCCACAGTGGGAGCACCGCTCAGCTGACCAACGGGTTCGGGGTTGGCAGGGCTGCTGCGGGCACAGTGGGGCCAGGATGAGCATGAGTGGCAGGCAGGAGCAGCAGGCAGCACAGCACCGCGGGTTTTGGCCCAATCCCCACAGGCCATACCGAGGGACCCCACCAGTGCATGCATCTGTGCACTGGGCCTCTAGTAAATACATGAAGTTTACCTCCAAACTTCACCATCGTGCCATACCAAGCAGTCATATACAGGGCCAGGATCACTATATTTTTTCTCAAAAGAATTTAGCAATTCCACTTGACTTTGAAGCTCCTCTTTGATTAGTTTATTTACCTAATCAATGGGAAAATAGATTAATATTAGTATATTTTGTACTCTTGAAAAATTGTATTAACATATAACCAAAGACATTGTGACCTAACAGTAGTTATTTTATCCTGGAAAATTTTAAGAAAATTTTCTTTTTATATCTGTGCAACTTGTAGTTCAATTTAGTGATACAGGCATCAAATTAATATATTAAATATTTAACAAATAATACTTATTTTATTCAACCTTTCATTCATTCACTCACTCCACCCACTTTGAGAAAGACACTATGTTTTATGTTGGTGATATCATTTGGCCAAAACATGTTTTGGTTGCATATCCTTTATCTACATTACTCATTTTCAAAAGTAATTATAAAATTGCTATAAAAGGTTATCTATCAACTTTTAGATTTTTATATTGGGACTGTTTCCATTTAAAATCTGTTTCTTAAGAACCCAATAATAGGAACCACAAACTGTTTTATCTCTTTTAGAATATACTACATTAAGAATATACTATATACATTATCATGTACATATAAGCTATTTAACCATTTTGATCTATAAAAATGAGAATTTCATATGCTTCAACCTAAGTATTTTTAAACTATATACTACATTAGACTGCTCTACATTCACCTGAATGGTTCTGGTGAATAAAAATTTAATTTTCATAAATTCCAAAAAAGATATCTAAACCCCTATGTTCATTGCAGCATTACTGACAACAGCCAAGATATAAAAGCAAATTAGGTATCCATCAATAGGTAACTGGATAAAAAAGATGTGATAGATATATACAATTAACTATTACTCAGCAATAAAAAATAATGAAATCCTGCCATTTGTGACAACATGGATGGACCTATAAGGCATTATGCTCAGTGAACTAAGTCAGACAGAGAAAGACAAATACCAAAGGTTTCACTTATATATAGAATCTAAACATACACACAACATACACAAACACACACACAAAGAATATTCAAAATAGTATTTTTCATAATAGCCAAAAACTGAAAACAAAGAAAATAATATGCAGAATGAATATATAAATTGTGCTGTATCCATCAAATATCAAGGGATGTGAACAAACTATTTCAACACTCCAAATATGGATGAATCTCACAAATATACTGCGTGAGATCAGCTACACATGAAAGAACACACAGTGCACGATTCCAGTTTACAAACTTCAAAATAGGCAAAATCATTCAATAGTTTTAGAAGTTAGGATGGTGGTTGCCTTTAAGAAGGAACAAGAAAGCAATAGCTAGGATGATGCATGAGATGCTGCTGCTAATATGCGATGTTCATTTTGTGATCATCCTTAACTGCACACTTAGATTTAAGCGCTCTACATGTTCTTATATGCTCAATAAGTTTTTAAAAATTAGTACATATGTGAACTGATTTCAGATAAACGCTAGAGAAAAAATGAGTAAAACTAAACAACTTAAAACTTGTGGGGAAAAACAGTCTATTAGTAATTCTCTAAGAACTCTATGGTACAGGGTCCTATAGTAATGTTTAAATAAAAATGACGAGCACCAACTTGAGAAGGGCAATTGTTGGCAACATCAAATTCTTCTTGTTTTCTACAAGCTTCTGCCAGGGCCATTCTGTGAACAGGGTCCCAGATTTTTTCCTTCCGTTCTTTCTGTAAATACAGAAAAATTACCTCCCATGAGGTTGACAAATATTTGGGTAAACTTATGCATTCATTCATATTTGGACCTAGTTATCAGCTGTGATGCTACATGATTCTCATGAGGAAGATAAAAAAATCATTTATAATCAAGTTGATGAAGCAATGAATGGATTAAAAAAATTATTTCATTCACTGCATCTAGGTTTTAAGAGAAATTTATCAAGACACACCCAAATGTATTTTTATATATTGTATGCCACAATTTAAATCCTTCGAAGAGTAAATACAATGTCAGATAACTGAATTCCCAGTCAATGAAAGTAAAAAGAAACACACCTGTATTCTGGGACCTTACAAAACTGAGAAATGTCTCAAGCTAACTAAAAGCATAGGACAGGAGGAAGACTGCAGCTGCATTTTGAGGGACATGCAGGTTTCCTCAATTTGCCCCCTCTCTGGCGTATTAATTTCTGATCCTCTGACTTGATAGGTTTATTTTTTACTAAAACTGGTCATACCTTAATCTCCATTGTCTTTAACCCATGGTGCCTCCCAAAGGAAAAGTCCTTTCCAATAAAATAAGCAACTTGACTGAGCTAAGGAGTTCAGCTTTAACTTTATCACTCTATTTTTGTATGTTAATTTATACCTAATCAACAAGTTGATTAAATTTAATACAAAGCATTAAAACATTGGGCTGTATATGTGTACTTCAGCCTGAAATTTTAAAATAAAATAGTACCAAATAAAAGTTAGGTGCATTGTTTTTTGTAATAATGATCGGAATCTAACAAGTATTGATTATAAATGTAATATATCTTCTTATGGTCCACAGACCCCTGGAGAAGCAGATAATGATATCATAATTAGATAAAAGGACCCAGAGGTCTTACCCATCAGGCTCATTTTCAAGGTTTATATCTCATTTTACAGTTGAACCCTTGAACCCTGTCTCATCAGCAACTAGTATCATAACCGTCTTCTACAGTGGCACTGTCAAATACAAGAGCTATCAGCCACATGGAGTTTTTTAAATTGAAATTCTAAAATATTACATCAATTAAGATTTCAATCCTTAGTCATACTAGTCACATTCCAAGTTTGCAATAGCTTCCTGTGGCTAGTGGACTACCATAATGGACAGATCTGAACATTTCCATCCTCACTGACAGGTCTACTGAATAGTACTGCTTTAAAGCAGCTCCTTATCCCTCAATGCACAGCCCTAGGTCTCCAATGACAGATCTGTGCTTCCTATACTGCAGCTGCTTTAGGTTTGTGTAACCCTTTCCTTAACACTGAATGATAACTAACTGGAATCAAGGCAAATCTATGGAAAAATGGGACAAATGGTCATAAAAGCTAAAAAGTCTGGATTTTAAATCAACAGTCTTTAATCGTTTTGAGGTTAAAAAAAGTCTTTCAAAAATCCAATAAAAGCTATATGCCATTTCCCAGAAAAACACAAATGCACATTTAATATAATTTCAGTGTATCCAGTTTCCCTAAGCTTATGCATGTGTTCAACATTAAGACAATGACTTTAATAGGTAAAATTCCATTGAACAGAATCTTTCTTTAAGAAGTCATTGTTTGAAAGTCTTCCATCATCCAAAATAATTAAAAGTTAGTGAGAATTTATTAATTTTTTTCTTCAGTACGAATAAATTTTGAGAAAGAAGATTAGTCAGTGATACTAGATTGAACATCACCTGTATCCTTTCCTTGAGAGCCTTTGGATAGAAGTCGTAGCCATTCTTTATGCCAATATGATATCTGCCTGAGGGATTTGTCCAGCTTGCAGGAATCTATAGAAAAAAAAGTAAATTATTGATGCACTAAATACTTCCCAATTCCAATGACTTACTTACTGGAGAAAAATGTATTTCACTTCTATACTAATGGCTCAACTTGGATGATTAGGTTCACATTCTAAAGCACTATTTTTAATATTCTACAGTATCACTTAATCGCTCTCTGGCTCCTTTTATCTCAACCATAAATAAGATGGTTCAACTATAATACCCTCCATTTACACGCTTCATAGTTTAAAAAGTGCTTTCAACATGTGCAACCTTATTAAACCAGTAAGATCTTTAGTTCTTAAGCATCAATGACACTTCATCTCTTCATCATTCTATTGCCCATCAAATAGTTGGGAGGGGAAGCAATTTACAGAACCTCTTAATCTTAGATTTCTTCTTAATAACAAGAGCTTCATTGGGCTCTAAGATATAACAGAGATAATGTCTAGAAACTAAGTAAAAGCTCTTTGTGTTAGTAAGAAAAAAGTTCCATAAGACCACTTTAATTATATATGAACACTAAAGGCCCAGTGCATGAAAATTCATGCACTGGGGGGTGGTTCCCTCAGCCTGCCCTGCCCCCTGGGAGCCCCCAGGGGATGTTCTAAGCTGCAGTCTGGCCTCCCTCTGCAGGAGGTAACCAGGAGGACAGGGGGAAGGTGCTGCCTCCATAACCGAGCTGCTCCTGCCAAAGCTGACCATTGCCGGGCTGCCCTGCCGACCCTCAGCCCTGGCTTCTTAGCCCTGGCCCCGCCCCACAAATGGGAGACCTGAGGCGAGACCAGCTGTGGGAGGGGCTGTGGGAGGTTGAGGCACCTCGTCCAGCCTCTGAAGAGGCTCCAGAACTGCAGGCCACCTCGCCTTTACCGACGAAGAGGCTGTGCAGCGCACATGGGACCAGCCTGGGCCCTCGGCACCGTTGCCCATTCTGCACCACTGGCCTTGGCCCTCACAGCTGTTGCAGCTTTGTCTGAAGGATGTCAGAAGACTTCCAGTCTAATTAGCATATTACCCTTCTATTAGTATAGATTTTATAATAATCTTTTCACCTATCTCTAAGTATTTAAATATAACATTAAAGCTTTTAACTAACAGAAGATGTAAGCAGTATGGCCAGTTTTACAAATGAAGAGAGCAAAGAAGCAAAAAATTACATTTCTTGCCCAAACAGAAAAGTAGGAAAGAAAACTGGAATATGGTTTTATTATGAAAACCAAAAAATTCAGTGTAAAACTCAGAGTATGCAATTTACAGTCATATAAACCTGGCTATGAATCCAACCTCTTAACTAGGTGGGACCCACAGGCTTCTAGCTCCTCATGTTTAAAAGGAAGAAAATAATCCCTACCTTATGTTTCTCATGAATAACAAAATGCACTGAACATTAACCAAGTTGAAATGTCAATAAGGAAAATGCGGAGGATTCAGACTCTTTGTAATCATAGGACCTATAATTATTAAAAACAGCTTATAAATGTGTATAAATTATGAGGTCAAACTCTCAACCACTCAGAGTTGGTTCACTCATCAATTCTCATTTGTGCAATATCCTTAACCAATTCATCCCCACGTCTCTCATCAAATTGTTCCCCAGGTAGGAAATTTTTGGATGTAAATTTCTCACAACTAAATAAGGAAAAAGAATCACTCACAAAAATTTAAAGACACACTGATTTTTAAAAAGCCTCCATATCAGTAATCATTTCTGAATGAACTGGTCTGTCTGGATTATGAGACATTTCAACTATGCTGGCATATAAACTAGCACTTTCATTCAAAACTGAACCTTCTTTAGACAATAGGAATTTTAAGCTCTAATGTTCTTGCAATAGCCAATGTAACAACAATAATAAAGTGTTGCAACAACAAAACGTTAAGTAGTCACTAGTTGGCAAATTCAAAGAATATTTAAACACAGGCGTGCTACTACACAGTGAACTTTGTAACCTTAGCTTAGTGGCAACTTCTTTTACTAAAAGATTACAAAAAGCCCTCAACTATCAAAGGATTTAAAGCAAGGGTGGGAACCTTTTTTTTTTCTGCAAAGGGCCATTTGGATATTTAATAACATAATTCTTGGACTACGCAAAATTATCAAACTTAAAAACTAGCCTGCTAGTCAGGGTGATGTGGCTCAGTAGTTGAATGTCAACCTATGAACCAAGAGGTCACCAGTTCGATTCCAGGTCAGGGTACAGCCAGGATTGCAGGCTTGATCTTCATTAGGGAGCATAAAGGAAGGAGGTAGCGGGTCAATGTGTCTCTCTCATCAGTGTTTTGATCTCTGTTTCCCTCTCCGTTCCTCTCTCTTTAGAGAAATCAATAAAAACATATTTTAAAAAATTTAATTATTATTCTGCTATATTTGATCAAGCATTTATTAACTCACCCCTAATGCCTGGTCAGGGCCAGACCAAATGATTTCTTAGGCCTTATATGGACTTCAGGCCGGATGTTCTCCACCCGATAATGGAATAACTAATTACAAGAACTATGAAATGAACAGCTGCTTATTTAATTACGATTACTTAAAACATATGTAATACAACCCTGGCCAGTGTGGCTCAGGTGGTTAGAGCAACATCCTGTGCACCGAAAGGTTGTGGATTCGATTCCCCATCAGGGCACATACCTAGGTTTGATCCACAGTGAAGGTGCATATGGGAGACAACCAATTGATGTTTATCTCATCTCTCCTCCCTCTCTCTCCCTCTCCCCGCCACTACCACCCCCCACACACAACCATCTCTCTCTAAAATTAGTAAAATATATCCTCTAGTTAGCATTAAAAATCATATTTAATTTAAAAAATAAAGTATATGTAATACAATAAAAATAATCTGATAGACTTAACTTGTATTTATTTAAAAAGCCCAAAATCTGCAGGATCCATGCAACCAGATACTTTTGTTCTTGAAAGCTTTCTTTTTTATTTTATATTTTTAAATCCTCACTGGAAGATATGTTTATTGACTTTTAGAGGGGGCGGGGGTGGAGAAAAACATTGATGTGAAAGAGAAACATTGCCTCTTGTATGTGCCCTGATCAGGAATCAAACGCACGACTTTTTGGTGTATGGGATAGAGATGAAGCTCCAACCAATGAGCCACCCAGCGAAGACAGCAACCAGATAATTTTCTTTTCAAAATCACTACTATATACTTTCCTCGTAGAATATTTAGCTACAAAAATTAAACTAAAAAAAAATCAGAAATTTAATTATAGTTCTGATATCTAACCTTAATCAAGTTAGAATAAAGCTAACTATTCTTTATGAGGCAATTATGGAAAACATCATTTTACCTATTTGAATATTCTTTACAAATGAAGACATTTTCAGTCTCTTGAAAAATCAGAACTTTATATTTTGACCATTTTAAGTTGGTATCTTTAAAATGGTTTTAATTACATGATCACTATAAGACTGATTGTCACACAAGAAACAGAATTTCTTAAATAACTCATTACATCTCTTTTCCCTGGGTCCTTCAAAAATGCCTAACAAAATGAACATTTTTAAATATATATACTTTATTGATTTTTTACAGAGAGGAAGGGAGAGGGATAGAGAGTTAGAAACATCAATGAGAGAGAAACATCCATCAGCTGCCTCCTGCACACTCCCTACTGGGTATGTGCCCGCAACCAAGGTACATGCCCTTGACCAGAATCGAACCTGGGACCCTTGAGTCTGCAGGCCAACACTCTATCCACTGAGCCAAACCAGTTAGGGCCAAATGAACATTTTCTTATGAGTCAAGTGTCATCCTTAATGTTAATGTTCCATGCAGTGAAATCCTATTAAAGAGGTTTATTTGCCTCCAAACATAATCACATTGGGTGTTAGGACTTCAACATATGAATTTTGGAGGTGCACAAACATTTAGTCTGTAACACATGAAAAAGGAAGTAAAATATTAATGCCTGTTGTCTGCCTGTGATAGGCAGATTCTAAGATGACCCATGCCCTGTATAGTCCTCTCCGCTTAGTGAATGCAGGATCTATGAATATCACTCCTTTGATTATGTGATGGTAAGTAACATGGCAAAGATGAAGGATATTGCAGGTACAATTGTAGTCCCTAATCAAGTGAATGTGTTAATCAAAAGGGAGATTAGCTTTGTGGGTGTGACCTAATGGTGAGCTCTTTAAAAGAGAGACCGAGGCCATTCCTGAGGTCAGAGAGATTCTTCTGTTGGCCTTCAATAAGCAAGCCATCAGGACAAAATATATTGTGTCAACAACCAACTGAACTTAGAAGAGGAGTCTCAGATGAGGCCACAGTCTCCACCAACACTTGACTGCAGTCTTATGAGACCAAAAGCAAAGAGTCATGCCTGGACATCTGCCTATGGAAACAGTAAGATAAATGTGGGAATGTATATGATTTTAAGCTGCTAATTTTTTGTTACTTGCTTATGCAGCACAGAAAACTAACCGACTGTCACAACAAACTTTCCCAGTAGATAATGCTCAAACATAGTTCAGACAGATGGTAAAGAATGGAAAAGGTTAAATATAGCTCTTTATACACATAAACTAGGGGCTCGGTGCATGAAATTCATGCACAGATAAGTGGAGAAGGGGAAGAGCAGGCGGGGAGATCCCTCAGCTGGACCTGCACCCTCTCCAATTAGGGAGCCCTCAGGAGTTGTGCTACTGATGGCTTGGGTCCACTCCACATGGTTCTCTGCTCTCTGCTGGGCTTGTCTGCTCCACACCACAGGGATAGGCAAGCAGGCCCTGCAGGGCGCCGCCTGTGGGGTCCCCGATGGCTCATGCCTCCTCATCCCCTCATCTGCAGCCGCTGCCCCGGCTGAGGCCTGGCAGGGGTGGAGGCTGTGGGGTCCCCGATGGCTCTGGCTTGCGCCCCCTCATCCCCTCATCCGCAGCCGCTGCCCGGCTGCCGCCTGCGGGGGTCCCCATCACTGGCTCCCCCTCTTCTGCAGCTGGCACCCAGCAGGTTCTGCTGGGCACCGCCTGTGGCCCCTGCTTGTCTGCCCAAGGGGTCATCATGAAAACCTCCCAGCAGGCCCTGCTGGGTGCTGCCTGCGGTCTGATTGCCTGCTGGGCTCCTGTTGCCAGGGTAACGCCACTAGCATCCTGCCCCACCACTATGGGCGCCGCCATTTTTGTCCCAGAGTGATGGTTAATTTGCATATTGCTCTTTTATTAGATAGGATAACCACAAACTTATTTCCCAAATGAATTCTGCTTATTGGTTTAAAAGATGAGTAATCAATCAAAATCAAATTCTTGCCATCTAACAAACTCCTTTGAACTTCATAAACTCGTCTATGTTTTCTAATTATTTTTCATATTTTTTGCTTATTCTAGCCTTTCTACCAATTATAAGGAACTAGAGGCCTGGTGCACAAAATTTGTGCATGGGGTTGGGGATGGGGGGGTCCCCTCCACCTGGCCTGTGCCCTCTCGACACAGTCCAGGACCCCTCGGGGGATGTCTGACTGCCAACTTAGGCCCGATCCCTGGAGGAGCAGTCATTCATCCCTCTTGGAGTCCAGGGCTCTCGCAGTCTGGGACCCCTTGCTCCTTAACACCAGACTGCAGCGGAAGCGGGAGAGGCTCCCACCACCATCGCTGTGCTTGCCAGCCACGAGCCCAGCTTCTGGCTCAGTGGTGCTCTCCCTGTGGAAGCATACTGACCACCAGGGGGCAGCTCCTGCATTGAGCATCTGCTCCCTGGTGGTCAGTGCACATCATAGCGACCAGTTGTTCTGCCATTCCATTGGTTTGCATATTAGGGTATTATTAGTTAGATAAGACAAAGCTAATCACTTAAGTACATAATTATTAAAACCTAAATATTTCATGTTCAAGTTCCCAGAAGGGCTTCCTAGATGAAGGCAAAACTGTCATTTGGTCACTTTTCCCATTTTTCTATTCAAAACTTGAAAGTTTAAGAATTTGGCAATGACATTGGGGACACACACACACACACACACACACATTCTAAATCTGCTATCAAACAACAAAATAATGACTTCCTCAAAGATGGCCTCTGTCAACCCCCACCCTCCTGGTATTCATGCCATTGTAAAATCTCCTCCTAAGTGTGTGCTGGAATTAATGACTCACTTCTAATGAAAAGAACATGGTCAAGTGTCACTTCCAAGATTAAGAACATGACAGAAATAATAGGATGTCACTTCCAAGATTAATTTATAAAAAGACCATAGCCTCCATCTTGGGGATTCTCTCTTGGAGACATTCCTAGGGGGAAGACAACTGCATGTTGTGAAGGAGACTCATGGAGAGGTCCTAGGAGCAAAGAATAAGTCTGCCAATAACCACTTGAGTAAGCTTGGAAACTGAATCCCCTTCCCCAACAAAGTGGAGTCCTGGCCAACAGCAAGCTTAGAACAGATCTTGAATGAGAGGCACCCAGCTAAGTCACACACCGATTCCTGACTCACAGAAACTGAGACAACAAATGTTTATTGTTATAAATCATGAAGTTTTAGAATAATCTGTTATACAGTAATAACTATCTAATACTCACCATACCATCAAATATAAGCTAAAAATATTAGTTTGAGATGACAATACAAAAATGAAAAGAAAAAAAATCCATAGAAAGATAAAAGCTCCAACCTGAAGCACTCTTCCTGAAAGGCCAATAATTTCACCATCTTTTGGCTCTACTACTGTAGCAGTATTCACATCCCCACTTCCTGTTGTGTCAATAATATCAACAAGTTTTGGTTTTCCATCAGATGTAACCTAAAAATTAAAGAGAATTAAAATATGAGTTATAGTTTTACGATTTTATCCTTAAAAAAAAAAAAGCAATGCCAATCCTCATGTGTGTCTGGGTGTATAGGTACACATGCATATAACATCCTATAAAAATCTGAATTGTTTTAAGCCAAAAGTTTGATAATACTAAAAAGAAAAGTTACTACTGGAAAACACCACAGAATACTTCAAGTAGTTTCACATACTTAGTTAATAAGTATATTCTGAGCATTTTACTATAGACCACACTGTTTTAGGATTGGGAATATAATAATGATCAATACACAAAAACCTGTGACCTCACGGATCTTATACAGTCACTAAACAAATAAAAAATATAACACATCAGCTACTATGGAGACAAATTAAGCAGGAAAAGGACATAGAAAGTATGGGAGTTTTTATTTTAATCAAGATGGTCAAAATAGGTACCACTAAAGAGGTAACACTTGAGAAAAGATCTGAAGGTGAGCTTGGAACTACACAGGCACAAAACTTTTGGGGGGAAATGTTTAATAACATGTCATTATTGGATGCCATAATAAGCACTCAAACTTCATAGGAATCCAAATTCAAACTTAACACTAAAACTTGTTTCTCACCAGGCTTTGTCATCTCAGGAAATCAATACACAAGCCAGAAACTTAAAAGTCCTTCTCTGGCTTTTTAGTTTATCCCCCACATCAAACCTGTCAGGAAGTCCTCTTAATTCTACTTCTAAAATATAGTTCAAATTTACTCTCTTCTTTTGATTTTCACTATCAGTACCCTCCACTAAACCATGCTCTCTTGCCTTCATACTAAAATGTCAGTGTCTGCCCTAACCAGTCTGGCTCAGTGGATAGAGTGTCTGCCTGCGGAGTGAAGGATCCCAGGTTCAATTCCGGTCAAGGGCATGTACCTTGGTTGTGGGCACATCCCCAGTGGGGAGTGTGCAGGAGGCAGCTGATGGATGTTTCTCTCTCATTGATGTTTCTAACTCTCTATCCCTCTCCCTTTCTCTCTGTAAAAAAAATCAATAAAATATATATCTTTTAAAAATGTCAGTGTCTCCCAGTGTCCATTCTTGGCCCCCACAAAAATCAATAACAAACAAACTGTATTATGCCAGTCCTCCACTGAACATCCTGCTATGGATTCACTGTGTGCTCAATATAAAAGCCTTTGCCAAATGTGACCTTTGTCACTCCATTACTCAAGAGTCTCACCACATTGGCCTCCTTCAATTCCTGGAATATTCCAAACTTTGTCCTGCCCCACAACTATTTGGACAGGGTCCTTCTGCTTATAATTCTTTGTTCCTTCAGTTTTTCCACATAAATTTAAATCATATCTTAGTTTTCCACTACAGTGTCACTCCTTCAGAAAAGTCTACCTGTGACTTCCTTTAAGTGACTGCCATCAAAACCTGATTCTTCTTTCTCACTGTATTTGGTTTCCTTCACAGAACTTAACTCAATATGTAATTATACAGTTAAGTGACTTCTTCTTTATTTTTACTATTAGAAAGTAAGTTCCATAGGGCTAGGACTATTTATATGTTATTCACCAAACATAGTAGTGCTTGTTAGGTTCCCAAAACATACTTAATTACTGAATGACCTGACACTAATTACTCAGCATTAAGACTGATTTTCCTAAAGTCTGGTTTCTTGGCCAGTCCAAAAACTTTCAGTTAGGCCATGCTGACTGCTATAGCATTTTAATCTAATAAAAGAGTAATATGCAAATTAACCATCACTCCAAGACAATTAAGCCACACCCACCAGCCAAGGCATGCCCACCAGCTAATCAGAGCAACTATATGGAAATTAACCCAGCCAAGATGGCAGTTAATTTTATACACAGGTGCAGAGCAAAGACTGAAGACAGCCTAGAAGGAAGCCAAGTGCTGCAGAAGGGAGCCAAGCAGCAAAGAAGGGAGGGAGCTGAGGCAGCAGAGATGGGAGGAAGCGAAGAAGCAGGCTTTGCTCCCTTCTCTGCTTCGCTCCGGCTCAGGAAGCCCTATTCTTGCAGGAATAGGCTGAGGAAGCCCTATTCTTGCAGAAATCTTCCTGCAATGGGCTTCTAGTAGTATTATATTTTCATATTGCTTTTGTAAGACCAATCATTTCTGGGATCTTCGTAGGCTAGGAGATCTGTAACAATAAGCTTATCTATACTGAGTTTCCAACAGGAATCATGTGCAGACACAAGGAGGACTGAGAAAAAGAAGACCCATACCCTTAAGAAAGAAATAAGAATATAAAATAATGCCAAATGTGACAAGAGCACAAGGCCTTGGAACTCCTTCTCCACCTGGAGAATTCACACTCTTTAAGATAAGCCTTTGTGTCCCTTTCTGTGTCACCTGTACCACTGGATCCCACAGGATACTTACTACAAAACGCCACCCCACAAAGACTGGGAGTCATGACAGTTTTACCAAATACAGAGAAACAAACACAAAGACGAAAAATGGAGGGACAAAGAAACACCTCCATAAAAACAGCTAAATGAAATGGAGGCAAGCAATTTATCAGACACAGAGTTCAAATTAATGGTTATAAAGATGTTAAAGAAACTTAGTGGGAAATACAACAGCATGAAAAAGAAAATAGAAACCATGAATAAGAACCAGTCAGAAATTAAGATCATCAAAAATACACTGGAAGAAATTCAAAGTATAACGAATGAAGCAGAGGACTGAATCAGTGACTTAGAAGACAAAGTAGAAGGAAAATACCCAATACCCAATCAGAGCAACAAGAAAAATAATTAAAATGCAGGATAGTTTAAGGCAATGGTTCTCAACCTTCCTAATGCTTCAATCCTTTAATACAGTTCCTCATGTTGTGGTGACTCCAATCATAAAATTATTTTTGTTGCTACTTCATAATTGTAATTTTGCTATTGTTATGAATCGTAATGTAAATATCTGATATGCAGGATTATTTAGGCGACCCCTGTGAAAGGGTTGTTCAACCCCCAAAGGGGTCATGACCCACAGGTTGAGAACCACTGGTTTAAGGGAACTTTGGTACAGCAGGAAATGTAACAACACCCATATCATAGGGTGCCAGAAGGAAAAGAAGAAAGGGAGGAGGAACAGAGAACCTGTTTAAATAAATAATGACAAAATTTCCCTACCCAGGTGAAGAAAAATCACCCATATTCAGGAAGCACAGAGAGTTCCAATCAAGATGAAAGAGATCCACACCAAGACACATTCTAATTATACAACTATAAACGTTAAAGACAAAGAAAAAATCTTATAGCAGCAAAAGACAGGTTACCTACAAGGGAGTTCCTAATAGACTGTTAGCTGATTTCTCATCAGAAACATTTCAGGCCAGAAGGGACTGGCAGGAAGTACTCAAAATAATGAAAAGCAAGAACTTGAATCCAAGACGACTCTATCCAGAAAGGCTATTGTTTAAAATTGAAGGCAAAATAGGAAGCTTCCTAGATAGAAAGAGGTAAAAGGAGTACATTACCACCAAACCAGTATTGCAAGAAATGTCAAAGGGACTGCTTTAAGAAGAAATTGAGAGAGCAAGGAACAAAGGAAAAATGACAATAAATAATAAATAATGACCTATAATAACCTTAAATGTAAATGAGTTAAATGTTTCAATCAAAAGACATAAGGTAGATGGATGGATAAGAAAACATAACCCGTGTGTGTGTGTGTGTGTGTGTGTGTGTATACAGTCTACAAGAAATCCCATCTCAGAGCAAAAGATTCACACAAACTAAAAGTGAATGGATAGGAAAATATATTTCATGCAAAAAAAAAAAAAGAAAAAAGCTGGGGTAACACATATCTGACAAAATAAACTTCAAACTAAAAGCTATAAAAAAGACAAAGAAGATTATTACATATTTAAAGGGATCGATCCAACAAGAAAATATAACCTTTGTAAACATATATGCACCCAATATAGGTGCACCTAATATATTTAATAATAATTTATAAAAACAACACCTCTTAGAAAACTTTAAGGGAGAGATTGACAGCAATACAGGTATAGTACGGGACTTTAGCACCCCACTGACAGTCACTGGATATATCTCCCAGACAAAAAAAAGTCAACTATAAGAATTAGAAAGAGAACAACAAAAGCACAAAGTAAGTAGAAGGAAGGAAATATTAAATATCAGAGCAGGAAAAAAATGACATAGAGGCTAAAAAACACACAACAAAATATCAATAAAACCAAGAGCTGGTTATTTGAAAAGATAAACAAGACTGATGAACTGCTAGCCAGGCCCATCAAGAAATAAAGAGAAAGAACTCAAATAAAATCAGAAATGAAAAAGTTGAAGTAACAACTGACATCACAAAAATACAAAGGATTGTAAGAAAATACTACAAACAATCATATGTCAATAATTTGGACAACCTGAGTAAAATGGACAAATTCCTAAAAATATAAAATCTTCCAAAACTCAATCAAGAAGATTCAGAAAACCTAAATAGACCTATAATAAGAACAAATGAAATTGAAGCAGTAATAAAAAAACAAAAACTGCCAGCAAACAAAAGTCCTAAGACTGTATGGCTTCACAGGTGAGTTCTACCAAACATTCAAATAACAAGTAACACCTATCCTCCTCAAACTATTCCAAAAATTCAAGAGGAGTGAAGACATCCAAGCTCTCTTTATGAAACCACATTATCCTAATTCCAAAACCAGATAAAGACATCACAAAAAAAAAAAAATTACAAGCCAATAACCCTGTTGAACATAGATGTGAAAATCCTCAATAAATTATTACAAATCAGATCCAGCAATACATTAAAAAGATCAGACACCATGACCAAGTGGGATTTATTCCAGGGAAGCAAGAGTGTTATAATATAAGCAAATCAATAAACATGATTAATCACAAACAAAATGAAGGATAAAAATACATGATGATATCAACAGATACAGAAAAGCATTCAACATAACCAAACATCCACTTATTATAAAGACTTTCAGAAAAGTGGTAACAGAGGGATCATACCTTAATATAAATAATGCCATGTATGACAAAGTTACAGCCAACATTATATTCAATGGGAAAAAACTAAATGTGTTTCCCTAAAGAACAGGAACAAGACAGGGCTGTCTTCTTTCTTTCTTTTCTCAGCTCTATAAGGGGTATATTAAGGTAGTGTTACAGTAGCCACAGCATTTCCAAGAGCACAACAAATAAAAAGTCCTAGCTGGGTTTGTGAGAACAATTCCTTGTTATAATAAACCATAAATACAAGATTCTACTGAAACTGGAACAGTTGACAGAATATGGTTGAACTTACAAACCTTCAAGGGAAATAAGAGGGTCAAACAAAGCCAATGTATGGAAAAGCTCAAGACTGTTTGGGATAAACCTAAGAATTACATTCAACATGGGTATCTTCTGACCCTTCCCCAGCAGGTATCAGACATAGTGCTCCCTTCCCTTCTGAAGCATCTGCTTAATCAATGGTCTTTCCCTCTCTACTGCAGGTGTAAGCCAACCCAATAGCACCCCTTTGGACATGATGCAAAGCCAAGAGGAAAGTTTATAAATCTTATTCCATGGTAGAAATAATGCACACACCCAAACCAGCTCACATATGTGGTATCAATGCACATGGTAGTTAAATTCCATCAAATCAGAGCTGCTACCATGTATAACATAATAACTTGTATATAATGTATATAAAGTGTAACCTGTAATGTGACACTGTAGCTAGGCCAATGTTGCTAATTTACTATACTAAAATATCAACGTAGCAGAACGCATTTTTGAACTCCAGATTTTCTAACCACTTCTAAGTGGTAATTAAAGTGACATAGAACAGAACTGTGTCACAGACACCTAGGAATCAGGGAGGAACATTGAGTGGATTCTTTCTGGGACTTTCAGAGGGTAGAGAGATGAATGGAGGAAATGTTAGTCAAAGCATATATGGCAGGTGAGGGGAGGCACAGGAGGAAACAAGGCCAACATACTCATGTTCAAATAGAAGTCTGGAGAAGGAAAACAAAACAAAACAAATAAACAAGCCCAAACAACAAAAGGAAACCAAACCCAAGTCAGAGGAAAAAGGGTTTCATACAATAGTTATCAAAAAAGTAAAAGGAGCCCTAACCGGTTTGGCTCAGTGGATAGAGCATCGGCATGCGGACTGAAAGGTCCCAGGTTTGATTCTGGTCAAGGGCATGTACCTTGGTTGTGGGCACAACCCCGGTAGGAGGTGTGCAGGAGGCAGCTGATGGATGTTTCTAACTCTCTATCCCTCTCCCTTCCTCTGTAAAAAATCAATAAAATATATTTAAAAAAAAAAGTAAAAGGAACGCACTAAATGCACACACTGGTGGCAAGTAAATCCACAGTCTATTGTGATAGGTCCTTCCAGCATCAGTCAGGTAGGCTCTTCTCATCTTCATCTCAAGGTTATTGCAGACATGGTCACTTATTAACAAGTCTCTCAGAGGAGGGAAGGCAGGCTTCAATCATTGCTTTCAGGATCTGTCTGTGCCATGTAGGCATCCAACTCCGCATCCAGGTGTCCTTTTGTTTTCAACATGTATGCATCCAATTGGTTGTCCAGCTCTTCCTTGGTCAGTACAGTGCGAGCAAGGACACCTCTCCCTCGTCCACAGCCTCGGCCTCCAAAGCCCCCTCTTCTCCGACCTATCACACCGCCGACCTCTACCATCAATTCCACCACTACCCATAGCTCCACACCCTAGCTCCCTCTCCCAGGACCTCCATGACCGAGACCACCTCCTCTCCTTAAGCTCATTTGGGGAACTACGGCTCGTCCACCTTGGAGCAGGTTTTGACCTCGGAGCGACATCCTGCCCCTAAGTAGGGTTCTTGTGGCGCGTCCCCCACGTAGTCCTCCTCTAGGCAAGCCTCTCTGGATTATGGGTAGGCCTCGTCCTCCAATCGCTCCCCTGGCCAGGGCCCCTATGGGTCGGCCTAACCATGCCTGGATATTACTCTCACCAGGCGCTGCTTTAAGCTCTTCTGCTTAAGTTTTACTGCTGCTAGGACAGAGGGTCTACTTTCCATCTGCTGGGCCAGTCTTCTGTTTCTGGCACTGGCTAGCTGCTGCTGTTGCTACATCGAAGCCTGAATATTCACTGGCATCGGCTGTTCTTCAGCATATTAGTAAAGCGCTCATTTAGAGACATTTTGGTGGTGCTTTTTAGCACAACTTTCAGTGCTGACTGTGCAGCCATCTTCAAATCCCGAGGATCGAAGGAAAAGGACGTCAGTGCTCCTCCCGGGGCTGCCAGGACGGCTGCGGAACCTGAGTTGCTGGGGAAGGGGCTCAGGCTCACTGGTTTGGCTGGCTAGGTGCGTCAGTGGCAGGCTGCTAGGTTAGCTGGCTGTTGGCTGGCTGTCTGCTGGGCTCAGCTGGCCCGCCTCCTTACATGGCCTGCCCTTTCCTGCCTTTCGTCGGTGCCACCACAACCGCTGTCACCAACTCCCGCTCAACTCCTGCTTGGTGCCGCCACGCCCAGTGCGGAGTGGCAGGGCTGTTTCTTTCATCACTCTTACTCATTATAGTACTAAAGTCCTAGCCATAGTGATCAGACAAGAAAAAGTAAAAGAGGCAACCAAACTGGAAAGGAGGAAGTAAATCTGTCATTATTCACAGATGACATATTGTACATAGAAAACCCTAAAGACTCCTCCAAACCACCCTGCCAAGTTCTTTTAAAATATATTTTTATTGATTTCAGAGAAGAAGGGAGGAGAGAGAGAAACATCAATGATGAGAATCATCAACCACTGCCTCCTGCATACCTCCTACTGTGGACCGAACCTGCAACCTGGGCATGTGCCCTTGACCAGAATAGAGCCCAGGACCCTTCAGTCCACAGGCTGATGTTCTATACACTGAGCCAAATCAGCAAGGGCAACCCCGTTAAATTTAATAAATGAATCCCCACAATGTAGCAGGATATAAAATTAACATCCAGAAAATGATGGCATTTTTATATACCACCAATAAATTCTCAAAAAGAGAAACTAAAAAAAAACACAAAACAACCTTATTTACCATTGTAACAAAAACCTAATACTAGCAAACTTAACCTTGGAGATACAAATCTGTACTCAAAAAATTTTAAGACATGGAAAAAAATAGAGAAAGATACAAACAAGTAGAAACATATACTGTATTCATGGATTGGAAGAATTAACATTATTAAAATGTCCATACTATCTAAAGCAATCTAGATTTAATGCAATCTCAATTAAAATACCAATGGCATAATTCATAGGTCTAACCCCACCACACCAGCGTACACTGATTTTTCGGTAATTTCCAAATCTTCTGTACCTAATTTTCAGTACTTTGTGGTCTGGTAGGGCTAAAACAAATATTCCAAAAATGTATATGGAACCATATAAGGCTCTGAATGCCCTCAGCAATCTTGAGGAAGAATAAAATGGGAGGGATCACAATATGAGATGTCAAACTATACTACAATGCCATTGTAATCAAAACAGCCTGGTACTGGCACAAGAATAGGCATATACACCAACGAAACAGAACAGAGAACCCAGGAATCAGCCCAAGTCATTATGCTCAATTATATTTGACAAAAGATGCAAGAACATACAATAGAGTAAGGATATGATGATGTCTTCACTAACTGGGAATGAGAAAATTCGACAGGTACATGCAAAAATGAAATGAGACCATCAATTTGCATCACACACAAGAATAAGCACAAAATGGATAAAGTATTTAAATATAAGTCACAAAAGCAAAAAAATACTAGAAGAAAAGATAGGTGGCAAAATTTCAGATGCCTCACATAGCAGTATTTTCACTAATACATCTCCTAGGCCAAGAGAAACAAATACACAAATGTGAATACATCACACTAAAATGCTTCTACAAAGAAAAGAAACCACCAACAAAATGAATGGGGAGCCCACTTTACGGAAGAACATTATTTGCCAATGATACATCTGATAAGGGGTTAATTTCCAAAATATGTGAAGAACTCATAGAACTTAACAAAAGGAAAACAAAAAAAAAATCCAACTAAAACACGGGCAAGGGATCTAAATAGACACTTCTCCAAAGAGGACAGATGGCCAAGAGACATGAAAAAATGCTCAAAGTTACTAATTATCAGAAAGATGCAAATTAAAACTACAATGAGGTATCACCTCACACCTGATAGAATGTTACTATCAATAAATCAATAAACAAATGCTGGCCAGGATGTGGAGAAAAAAAAGGGAACCCTCGTGCACTGCTGGTGGGAATGCAGACTGATGCAGCCACTGTGGAGAACAGTATGGAGTTTCCTCAAATAATTAAAAATGGAACTGCAGTTTATTTATAACTAGAGGCCCAGTGCACAATATTTGTGCACTGGGGAGGGGTTGGAGATGGGGGTGGGGAGGAAAGGGTCCCTCAGCCCAGCCTGTGCCCTCTCACAGTCTGGGACCCCTCCCTCCTTACCACCTGGCTCGCTGCTCCTTAGCACTGCTGTGGAAGCCAGGAGAAGCTCCCGCCACCACCGCTGTGCTTGCCAGCCATGAGCCCGGCTCCTGGCTGAGCACAATGACCACCAGGGGGTAGCTCCTGCACTGAGAGTCTGCCCCTGGTAATCAGTGCAAGTCATGGCGACCAGTTGTCCCACTGGTAGTTCCGCCATTCAGTTGATTTGCATACTAGGCTATTGTTAT
>PVJC01021372.1:0-28172 GCA_004026665.1 Murina feae | reverse complement strand
CCATTGAAAAGCTGCTTTTTGCACACCTACACCTGGGATCAAGCCTGCTACCTAGGCATGTGCCCCAACTGGGAATCAAACAATGACCTCCTGATTCATAGGTCGACACTCAACCACTGAGCGATGCCAATCAGACTGCTTTACGTCTTTAAATGTCTCCTATGTATACAGTCAGTATGGGACTTGAGGCCTTTCAGCCTTCTTCTCCAGTCTTTAGGTGATGGAGATGATGACAGGGAGTAGGAGGAAAAGGAAGAAGGTGAGGAGAAGGAGGAGGAGGAGGAGGAGGAGGAGAACAGCTATGATTTATTGAGCATCTTATTTACCTAGACACTATGAAGGTATTTTAGATTCCTGTCTCATTTAACCTTCATAGAATCCCAACAAGGTAATTATTATTCTCTCCTTCTAACAAATGAGACCAAGATGAGTTATTAAATATGTTCAAAGTCACTACTTAGGATGGGTCAGGGCTGTGAGCTTGTCTGACTTCAAAGTTCATGTTCTTTCTACTGTGATCATAACTTAAATAACTTACAGCTTAGCCAGATGAATCTACTTGGAGTTCCCAGGTGATTCTCCAGGTGTATATACCACTATGGCTTTGTGCATTTTGCTCACACTGTCTGAAATACTCTCTTGCCTTGATCATTTGCAAAGTCATTAATCATTCATCAAACAACTAAGGCACTCTTTTTTCTCTGTAGCCCTCCCTGCTATTCTTCCTGGCTACAGGCACTTAGGTAATCACTTCTCTCTACTGCCTTCAGTGGATCCTGTGTGCAACTCTATTACAATACCTGGGTTATCTCATTAATGAGTAAGGCTTGCAGACCTGACTCTATTTTTAGACTATAATTTCACTTAGGTAAGTATCAGAAATTACTTATTATGTGTTTTATAAGAGTAATTTTCCAAAACATAATAAAAGTATAAGAAAAATACTCTGGAAACAATTTCATTTTGCATGTTTTGTGCATTGCACCATCTGCTGTTAAGAGGCATTTATCTCTATTTAGTCATGAATTCCCCTGTTTATTTATTTTAATGGACTCGTTTGATATCTCTGAATTGAATTCTTTGAGGCTCCATTTCCCTGCTGTTTTATGCTAATCAAGTTGTTTCCCTTGTGAGGTCTTCCTGTGGTATTGAGGCTCACTAGTAAGTCTGGGTTCACTGGAGGAAACAAAAGGGACGGTACCATTTCAGTTAGTGCAGAAATGTCCATGAAAACTGGGAGAACGAGTAACCAATGCTGGAAATGGCATGTTGTCTATATGAATGAGAGCTTTTACATGGTCAAGGCAGAAATGAAATGTTGAATATTTCTGCTCATTTATATTCTGTTATGTGCTGTTTGTCTGAAATATAGAAGGCGCATCCTGGTTCTGATTTTTTCTGCCCTCCTTAGCCTTTCTTGGTGTAGCTTATCCTAAATTGTATATTTCCATTGTCTCTATCTTGTCAGAAAGAATTTTCAAGTCCCTAATATCTAGGCATAAGAAATGAACAAATGCTCCTGCTCCTATGATTTGAAGCAGGAAGAACTAGATCATGTTAATAGGGAGACCACCTCCTGTAATGAGCAAACATAGACCATAATCTTATTTTTGTGCCCCAAGTTTAAAAACTCACTGTACTGCTGAGCAAAGGATCATATATTCAATGCAGAAAATGAGACTTGCATTCCCCTACTTTACACAAAAATAAAATTAGAGTATTAACTTCTGCATCTTTGGACAGTATTTGAAGAGTAAGTATTGACATTTGTAGTGTTAGATATGATATGTGCATTCAGAAAAATAAAATTATGATACTTTATGAGTACTTATGAGGCTGACATGTGGTAGGTTAAGTTACTAAAATAAATTACTAAAATAAGATTAATTTCTTCTCTCAATGTTATCAGTGGGGAGAGGTCCTCATCCACACCTATTGCTATCAGTGGAAGCAGAGTTCTAGGGGAACTACTAGGAGGGTGAGGTATGATAGAAAAACTTGTTTCCATGAAATCACGCCCCTAGTTTCCAAAGTCCCATTTCCCTTCATTCCCCCAAGGAAGAAGTGTGCCCGGAGCTTCAGCAGAGCTAAAATCCGAGCCAGTGTCCAGTCCAGCATCAGGCCAGCTTAGCTTGTATTTACTGCTGCAGTCTTTCGGTCCACTGCGTGCGGGATCCACATGGCCATGGGCCATATGGGTGAATGCCAGAGAGCCAAAAGCAACAAGAGAGCGAAATCCTTTGTTTAGGGAGATTATTCCTACATTTCCACAAGCTTGCAGTAGCTCTGCCTATCGTAGCCAATGATCTCTGTCCCCAGGTTTAACTGATGGGAACTCTCCCTAGTCACCCCAGCTTCACTGCACATGCATCTAACTCCCCTTTCCCTAGTAATCTGCAGGGAACAGACTCCCTGGGGAGTGTGAAATTGTAGCTTCCTGGTGAAGCTGCCCAGCTGATATGCTTATAATGTCTGGTCTTCCCTTTTCTCCTTTCTATTATTAATTACTAATCACAATAGTATTATCAACAATCTTTGGATTCTAGTTGATGGAATAGACATATACATAGATGATTATAACATAATGTACAAACAATTAAAGTACACTATCTTATTGTAATGCAGATAAATGCTTCCAGAATAATCTTAAATTCCAGTTTTAAACCCTTTAATATTTTTCTATTTTTCTAATGCATAATAGTCAAACTCATTGTGATGTCTTCTGTGATCTACAGACCCCAAATACTTTTCTAAAGTTATTCTTTTTTTTTTAATCCAAGGATATTTTTTTTCATTGAAGCATTGAATTCTAGAGTGGAAAGGAGGGAGGAGGGGGAAAGAGAGAGAGAGAAACATCAACATGAGAGAGACACAGCGATTAGCTGCTTCCTGCATGTGCCCTTACTGGAATTGGGGAACTTGTAACCTATGTACTGGCCCTTAACCGGAATCAAACCCACAACCCTTTGGTCCACAAGCCTATGTTCTAACCACTTACCAAAACTGCCCAGAGCTATAAACTTATTTTTAAAGAACCATTTTAACGGTTCAGGCTTTCCAGGGGCCCTCAAACTTTTTAAACAGGGGGCCAGTTCACTGTCCCTCAGACCCTTGGAGGGCCGGACAACAGTTAAAAAACAACAACACTATGAACAAATTCCTATGCGCACTGCACATATCTTATTTTAAGCAGGACGGGCAGCAGCAACAAAAACACCCGGCGGGCCAGATAAATGTCCTCGATGGGCCGCATGTGGCCCGCGGGCTATAGTTTGAGGATGCTGCTATTTAGCCAAATCAAGACACTATGCTTTTTCTCCGCATCCTCTCCAGCACTTGCTGTTTGTTGATTTGTTGATGATAGCCATTCTGACAGGTGTGAGATGGTACCTCATTGTTGTCTTGATTTGCATCTCTCGGATGATTAGTGACTTTGAGCATGTTTTCATATGTCTCTTGGCTTTCTGAATGTCCTCCTTTGAAAAGTGTCTATTTAGGTCCTTTGCTCATTTTTTTGATTGGATTGTTTATCTTCTTTTTGTTAAGTTGTATGAGTTCTGTATAAATGTTGGAGATTAAACCTTTATAAGTGATAACATTGGCAAATATGTTCTCCCATGCAGTGGGCTTTCTTGTTGTTTTGTTGATGGTTTCTTTTGCTGTGCAGAAGCTTTTTATTATGATGTAGTCCCAATTGTTTATCTTCTCTTTAGTTTCCATTGCCCTAGGAGCTGTGTTGGTGAAGAAACCACTTTGGCATATGTCTGAGATTTTGTTGCCTTTGTATTCCTCTAGTATTTTTATGGTTTCCCATCTTACATTTAAATCCTTTATCCATTTTTTGTTTATTTTTGTGTATGGTGTAATGCAGACTGGTGCAGCCACTGTGGAAAACCATATTGAGTTTCCTCAGAAAATTAAAAATGGAACTCCCTTTTGACCCAGTGATCCCACTTATGGGAATATATCCCAAGAAACCAGAAACACCAACCAGAAAGGATATATGCATCCCTATGTTCATAGCAGCACAATTCATCATAGCTAAGATTTGGAAACAGCCTAAGTGCTCATCAGCAGATGAATGGATTAGAAAACTGTGATACATCTACACAATGGGATACTATGCTGCTATAAAAAGGAAAGAGTTCTTGTCATTTCCAGCACCATGGATGGAACTGGAGAGCATAATGCTAAGTGAAATAAGCCAGTCAATGAAAGAAAAACACCACATGATCTCACTCATCTGGATAATAAAAATCATTATAAACTGGTGAACGAAAATAGATACAGAGGCAGAGCAGCATCAAACAGACTGTCAAATTACAGCAACAAGGACGGGGAGGGTTGGAGGGGGGGTTAAGAGATCAACCAAAGGACTTTTATGCATGCATTTAAGCATAACCAATGGACACAAAACACTGAGGGGTAGGGGAGGCCGGGGGAAGGGCCAGGAAAAAAAAAGAGATATATGTACTAATCTTTGTAATACTTTATGCAATAAAAAAAAAAAAACAAAAAAAGACAGTATGCTTGCCAATAATCTTTTCTTCCTCTGAATTCATTCATGTACAAAATTATTTGACATAATCAGAATATATGTACATATAAAATATGTGTGTATGGGTATGTACATATATGGTTTTTAAAATATATAAATTTTTATTGATTTCAGAGAGGAAGGGAAAGGAAGAGAGAGAAATAGAAACATCAATGATGAGAGAATCATTGACTGGCTGTTTCTTGCATGCCCTCTACCAAGGATTGAGCCTGCAACCTGGGCATGTGCCCTGACCTGGAATTGAACTGTAACCTCCTGATTCCTAGATTGATGCCCACTGAGCCACACTGACCAGGCAATAGATAACTTTTGACTCCTCAACTAGATTTTATTTATTTATTTATTCATTTATTTTAATTAAATTTACTGTGGTAACATTGGTTAATAGGATTATATAGGTTTCAAATGTACATTTCCATGATATGTTATCCGCATATTGCATTGTGTGTCCACCACCCAAAGTCAAATTATCTCCTGTCACCATAGATTTGGCCCCCATTACCCTTTACTATCCCTCCAACCCCTTTTTCTGGTAGCCACCATACTGTTGTCTGTGTCTATGAGTTTCAGTTTTTATTTTATTATTTTATTTTATTTTATTTTATTTTATTTTATTTTATATTTTTACTGATTTCAGAGAAAGGAACAAAGAGGGAAAGAGAAAGATCAAAGATGAGAGAGAATCTGATGATTTCTTTGTTCTTTTTCTTTAAAAAAATGGCATTGGGATTTTGGTGGAATTTACATTAAATCTGTATATTGCTATGGGGAATATGACCATTTTAACTATGTTGTTTCTTCCAATCCATGAACATGGATTATCTTTCTAGTTCATTGTGTCTTTTTGAATCTCTTTTAATAATGCTTTATAGTTTTTAGTATATAAGTTCTTCACATTTTTGTTAAGTATATTTCTAGGTATTTTATTCTTTGGGTTGTAATTGGAAATGGAATTTTTTCCCATTTCTTTTTTTTGACATTTTATTGCTCGTATGTAGGAAAAGAGTGGGATTTTATACATTAATTGTGTGTCCTGTAACTTTACTGTGTTTGTTTGTTCTTCTGATCACTTTTTGATAGAGTCTTTATGGTTTTCTATATATAAAATCATTCCATCTGAAAACAGTGACATTTTTACTTCTTCCTTCACAATTTGTATGACTTTTATTTCTTTCTCTTGCCTAATTGTTCTGGTTAAGACTTCCAGAACTATGTTGAGTAAGAGTTGTGAGAGTGGGCATCCTTGTCTTGTTTCTGATTTTAGAGAAAAAGCTTTCAGTTTTTCACCATTGAATGTGATATTGGCTGAGGGTTGTTGTATAGTTTGAAGTAATTTCCTTCTATACACATTTTATTGAGTATTTTAATAATAAATGGATGTTGTATTTTATCACTGTTACTGCATATTTGATATGATCACATTATTTTATTCTTTATTTTGTTAATGTGGTGTATTACATTGATTGATTTACCTATATTAAACCATCCTTATGCCCTAGAATGAACCTCACTTTATCATGATATATTATTTTTTAATATATTGTTGTATCTAACTTGACAATATTTTGTTTAAGATTCTTGCATCTGTACTCATCACAGATATAGGTCTGTAGTTTTTTGTGTGTGTGTTATACTTACCAGGGATTATGTTGGCCTCATATTATGTGCTAGGAAGTATTGCCCCTTCTTCAGTTTTTGGAACAGTTTGAGAAGTATAGGTATCAAATCTGTGAATGCTTAGTAGAATTCACTAGTGAAATCATAAGGTCCTGGGCTTTTATTTTATTTTATTTTTTGGGGGGAAGGGAGAGGTTGGTGGTTGTTTTAATTTCCTGTATTTATTGGTCTGTTTAGATTTCCTAATTCTTTATAATTCAGTCTAAGAAGGTTATATATTTCTAGGAACTTATCCATTTCTTCTAGGGTTATTGAATTTAGCAGCATATTGTCTTTCATAGCATTCTAGTATAATCCTTTGTATATTTGTGATATCTGTGATAACCTCTCCTTTTTTATTTCTGATTTTGTTTATATGAGTCTTTCCTATTTTTTCCTTAGTGACTCTAGCTCAAGTAGATATGAAATGCTCAGAAAAATAAAACCTATGACTTCAATTTATTCTTTATCCTGACCCAAGTGATAACAGTACTAAACCAATATGGAATTGCATGCTATACCTATTCGAGCATGAAGAACAAAAGGCAAGAAAAAGAAAGAAAGGAAAAGTTAGTAGAGAAAAAAGGTGAGAGAGAAAGAGAGAGAATGGTGTTTGGCTCCAAAGACAGAGACTTTAACGGCTACAGCTGCATGTGCTAGACACTGCAGCTGCCACTAGTCACGTGTTGCTAATTAAATATATATTTAATTAAATAATTAAATAAAATTCAGTTCTTCAGCCAAACTAGCCACATTCTATGTTCTCGCTATTCGTATGTAACCAGTGGCTGTAGGCTGCAGTGCTGGAAAATGCAGATCATTTCCATAAATTAAAAGAAATTCTGTTGAACAGCTCTAAGATATATACAATGAATGCTGTTCTAAGTTTGGATATATCCCCCAACTTTTAAAAACCTTTAGAAAGTCTAAACATATATAATATTAGAGTGTTAAGTACTGTCATAAAAGGATCATGCACAGATGAGAAGCTTAATGTATGCTGAATTAACCTATGTTTAGGTTACCTACTGAAACTCCTTCACTACTTAAAGGCACATTTTATTAACACAGGCCCTCTGTGTAGTCAGCTACTTACTTCTTCAAGCACATACCTACTTCGATTGGCCTTGGAAGACCTTTTGGCCAAAGGAGGGTTGTTAGTTAATATTAATCATTTATAACCATTTATTATTTAAGAGGTACTTGAGTATATGAAATTTAATAAACCTTAAACATAAAATTAATATTAGGGTGACCAATTTCTGACATACACCTCAAGTTTTATATTCATTCTACTAAAATGGATATTTAACCCATCCAAATAATCTGTCTGTAAACAAATTTAAGATAAAATGTTGAAAGTCTATTTAAGGTACCAAGATGTTCCTCACCATCTTTAAGAATGGGCTTTATAGGAATCAAAACAATTAAGGGAAGTAGTCATTCTGATAAGAATTACACAAGTCTGGATTATAGCAAAGTCCAAAGATTCCCAAAGAGATCTCATCCTACTGAGAAAATGAGATTTCACTATCTACTGTAATAAGAGTAATATGGAAATTAACCATCTCTCCAAGACACTGAAGCCACGCCCACCAGCCAAGCCACGCCCACCAGCCAAGCCACGCCCACCAGCTAATCAGAGTGACTGTATGCAAATTAACGCAGCCAAGATGGAGGCCAGCAGCCAAGGAGCTAGCAGTGGCGGGGGCCAGGCAGGTGGTGGCAGGGGCAGCTGCGGGGGTGCCCCATCGGGGTGCGGCATGAACCTGTGCAACCTGGACAAGGTCCCTGATACCCTGGAGTTCTTCAAGCTGCTGGGGCCAGACTACAGGGCCAGCTCCAAGGCAGGCGTCTTGCTCCCCGTGGAGCCTCTGGATGGGTTCCCTGTCCAAGGCCCTGCAGGGGCCCCGAGCTGGAGTGACGATGGGGAGAGGCCTACCATACCCTGAGCCCTGGAGCACTCCAGGCTATCCCATGACCAAGAAGCCGTCCCTGGCTGTGAGAGGGCACAGGCCAGGCTGAGGAACCCGCCCCCCCCCCCCCCCCCCCCCCCGAGTGCACAAATTTTTGTGCACCGGGCCTCTAGTATGTTAATAAAGTCTTCATATTCAGGCCATTACATTTAAAGCACTCTTTCTTCTTTGCAGGGAGGTAGTAGTTGTAGATCAAGTTAAAGAAATATTTGTCTAAGTTATTTTTTTAAATATATTTTTATTGATTTCAGAGAGGAAGGAAGCAGGAGAGAGATAGAAACATCCATGATGAGAGATATTTATGGTTCGGCTGCCTCCTGCAAGCCCCCCACTGGGGATCAAGCCCACAACCTGGACATGTATCCTTGACTGAAATTGAACCTGAGACCTTTCAGTTTCAGGTCAATGCTCTATCCACTGAGTCAAACTGGCTAGGGTTGTCCTAAGTTATTTAGATGAATATCATTTCAAGAATCATTAGTAGAGAAATGACAAGATTTGAGTGGGTTTGTTTTTATTTTTGTTGTAAAGGAGAAAAAAAGGTTAATTAAAACACGGTACTTAAAAGCATTGAAACTGAATTTTAAGAGTATAGTCTTGTTTGCTCTGATAGTTTTGAAATCTGCGGTAGTTGTAATAAGGTCATCCTAAATCAGAGTTGTGTTTGTTTTTTTCATGGTGTATAAATAGGACCTTATTTATTTAATTCTCACCTACAGCTGCTCTGTAAAAGAACTATTGAAATGTGACTTTCATTTTTATACATAACTTAAGTGAAAAGGTGCCTTGAAAAATGAATTTCTTCTCTTTCACATTCCTGTCCAGCAGGCTGGTCTTAGCATCTGTGGTTTTCTATTTGTTGTTCTGCCACATTGCTTAAGGCTATCTCCATGAGTCCTTGAAAGTTGCTTCTCTCCTTTCTTTTTCATGTTTCAGGTAATAGAAATGTATCTATTCATTTCTCTTTTTTTATTGTTTAAAGTATTACATATGTCTCCTTTTTCCCCAATTTACACCCCTGACCCAATCCCACCCTCGAGTGTAGCCCCCCACCCCAGTGTCTGTGCCCATTGGTTATACTAATATGCATGCGTGCAAGTCCTTTGGTTGATCTCTAACCCCTACATACCCTGCCATTTGTCTTTGGATCTATTTTTGTTCTTCAGTTTATGTTGATCTTTATATCACACATATGAGTGAGATTGTGTGATATTTATTTTTCTCTGACTGGATTACTTCACTTATAATAATACTCTCCAGGTCCATCCATGCTGTTGCAAATGGTAAAAATTCCTTCTTTTTTACAGCAGCGTTGTATTCCATTGTGTAGATGTATTATGGTTTTCTAATGTTCATCTGCTGATGGGCACTTAGACTGTTTCCAAATCTTAGCTATTGTAAATTGTGCTGCTATGAACATAGGGGTGCATATATCCTTTCTGATTGGTGTTTTTGGTTTCTTGAGATATAGTCCTAGAAGTGGGATTACTGTGTCAAATAGAAGTTCCATTTCTAACTTTTTGAGGAAACTCCACAGTGGCTGCACCAGTCTGCATTCCCACCTACAGTGACAAGGGTTCCTTTTTCTCCACATCCTCCCCAGCATTTGTCGTTTGTTGATGATAGCCGTTCTGATAGGTATGAGATGATACTTCAGATAGTTTTTAACATTGACTGCAACTGTTATAATTTGTATATATTATCTTAACTAATAAAAGCATAATATTAAAATTAACCATTTCTTCGGGATGCCTAAGCCACGCCCATCAGCCAGGCAGAGTGACTGTATGCAAATTAGCCTAGCCAAGATGGCAGAGGCCGCAGTCCGGATGTGCGGCTTCTCTGGGGCTGCAGCCTCCGCCATCTTGGGAGCCTCCGTCCTGAGAAGGCATCCCGCACCCTGAGGCCGATGCCTTCCCAGGCGGAAGCCTCTTGGGGTGGAACCAGCCGGCCGAGCCCTGGAGGCTCCTTCCTGATCCTGGGAGGCCATCAGGTGGCCACCGCCATCCCATCACCTCCCAGGTGGAAGCCTCGGGGCAGGACTAGCCGGCGGGCCCTGGGAGGCCATTGGGTGGCCAGGGGCACAGGCAGGGAGGCCTGAAACCTCCCTGCATGTGCCACAGCTTCCCAGGCAGATGGCCCGGAGGGTCAGTGGGAGCTGTGGCCAGCCTGAAAACTGCCCTCAGCCCCCCACTAAGGCTTGCCACACCCCCTGGGGTGAGGGTTCCCACTGGGGAGCTTGGCCAGCCTGCAAACAGACATTGGCCCCTCACCCAGGCTGGCCAGGCACACCAGCAGGTGGACATCCCCAGAGGGGTCCCAGACTGCGAGAGGGCACAGGCCGGGCTGAGGAAACCCCCCCAGTGCACAAATTTTTGTGCACCGGGCCCCTAGTATTATATATTAGGAAAACTAAAAGAGTAAACTTGTATATATTTTAACATCCAAATTGAATATCTAGAATTTTTAAGTGACTTTTATTTTATGTTAAAGTATGATGATTTTTTTTTTTTTTACTTAAAAAATGTTTTCCAAGGTGACATTTAAGAAAATAATGATGGGTATTTTTTTAGCTCTTTCCAATTTTTGTAACATTTAAAAATATTCACTGTAATCTATTCTCATGTTCTGACTCGCTGTCTTTGAATTAGGAACAATATTGGGCCTATTTTTTTCTTTCATTTCTCCCTTTCTTCTTTTCTTTTTTATGAAGATTTAGTGAACACCTATTCTGTGTCACAAACTGTGGTAGATGCGGGGTCATCCACAGTAAACCAAACCATGTTGTTCTTTACCTTCTTGGAACTTACAGCGTGGAAGTGACAAATTAAACATTTATGAGGCAGTGCAGCTATAATTCTCACATTACATTATATTATAGAGGCAAATTAATATCACGGTTAATACAAATTCCAGGTGCCAGGATAACCTCAATATTATCTAAATTGGATTCTCCATTTTTATCACTTAAGTTTGCTATCATTTGCAACTAAGAGATTTGAGTCAATTTGCATAAAATGAAATACAGAGTTCTATTAGTTTCATAAGAAAATGTCCAAAGGGAAGGTGTGATTCTTTTAAGGCTCTCACCTCTGCTTCCTACAACTATTGCTGGCCTCAGATCAGTACATCACACAACCAGAGAAGAGTGACCTTTTTAGATACCCTGATCAATCTTCTTAATTTTCAACAATCTGAATTGGGTCTAATACCAATTATTGCATCAAATCCAATAAAATGCAAGTCACCACAGCAAAGAATGAAGGTCCTTGGGAGATAACAGCGGTACTCTTGACAGAAAGAGTAGCCAGTGAAAGTTGGGTGGCAGCCAAGTCCATTCTTTTCAGCACTCCTTGAATTACACTCAATATCAGATGATACAAGATGGGCTAACTTTGAAGGTGGGGAAATAAAGGGAAGTACTTTTTGAAGACATGGTTTCATGGTCCTTTCATAGAAAAAAAAAGAGTATAACATACAATATAGTTATATTATATGCTACCCAGAATATTGTTCACCATTTTAATAACTTTCCCCCCTAGTTCCTAGGCAGGCATTCCATGCACAGAAACTCTGACACAGAACTACTAGAAGATTTACCCAAATTCAAAACCCGCTGATCCTAGTATACTTAATGATTGCACATTTTGCAGTATGTGGTCCAAGAGTTTCTTGCTACATCCTGATAAAGATTGAAAATGAGAATCTGCAGCCAGTGCTTCACACATGGTAAGGAAACAATATTTATTGGTTGCTGTTGGCACAGCTGTTGTCCTTGTCTGGCCATCCCATAACTGCCTGACTTGGATTAGTTACTTAATAGCTGTGTGCCTCAGTTCCTTGATCTCAAAAAGAGGCAATTAAGTTCCTGTCATGTCACTACAGACATTGCAATGGGCATAAGTCAGGATAACATATATCAAGTCACGTGAACAAATAACATACAAGTCTGAAGTAGTAATATTATCTATCAGTTAATAGCAGAGAGCTATTGACAAGCTTTGGTTATCAAACATTAAGAAATATGCTTTTCATTTATGAAATTCTAGAGGCCCAGTGCACAAAATTCGTGCATGGATTGGGAGTGGGGGGTGGGAGTAGTGCCCCTCAGCCCAACCTGCACCCTTTCCAATCTGGGACCCATTGAGGGATGTCCGACTGCCCGTTTAGGCCCCATCCCCCTGGTGGGATGGGGCCTAAATGGGCAGTCAGACATCTCTTTCACAATCCAGGACTGCTGGCTCCCAACCTCTCGCCTGCCGATTGCTCCTAACCACTCCCCTGCCAGCCTGGTCAATGCCTAACTGCTCCTGTGCTGGCCTGATTGCCTGTAATTGCCCTCCCCGTGCCAGGATGGTCCCCCCCAACTGTCCTCCCCTGCAGGCCTGGGTTCCCCACAACTGCCCTCCCCTGCAGGCCTGGGTCCCCCCCAACTGTCCTCCCCTGCAGGCCTGGGTCCCCCCCAAGTGCCCTCACCTTCAGGCCTGGTCCCCTCCAACTGCCTTCCTCTGCCAGCCTGGTCCCCCCAGCTGTCCTCCCCTGCAGGCCTGGGTCCCTCCCAACTGCCCTCCCTTGCTGGCCATCTTGTGGCAGCCATCTTTGACCACATGGGAGAAGCCATCTTGTGATGGTCAATTTGCATATTACTCTTTTATTAGATAGGATTATGTATTAGAAGAGTTAGTAAAAGTAGTTAAGAAATAGTTGCCATCACTATCTCTCTGCTCTGGGAACTATCTTTTCCCCTCAATCTGTCTTTGAAAATATTCACTTGGCAGTTCTGGCTGTTTAAGGCTGAGTGATAGTTAGTATATTTTCAATATAAAATAGTTCATTCAAGGAGCACAAAAGCACTCCTGCCCTACCAACTAGCAAGAGCAGCAGAGGCGTGTGCTGAGTGATGAAGTGGGGCAGGGAGAGTTATTCCAGGGGAGACCTTGTTCCTAGGTCAGATGCCATATGGGCCTACTGGCATTTGAAAATTCAGCATGTTTCCCTCCCAACAGCTTTTTCTTTTCTGTCATTGAAGTGTTACATTCATTTCCCTAAAGAAGCAACAGGAAACAAACTGTAACAAATACTGTTTATTTGAAATGAATCCCTCAAGTCCTAGAGAATGGTCTGAGATTAGAGGAATCATTGATATTCTTAAAAGGTCTCATCTCTCCACCTGACAAAAATGCAGAAAGTGCAATGGATGTTGACAACAATTATAATTTTAATATAAAATTGCCTTTTTTAAAAACTATTTTGAATTCTTTGTAGAATGACACACACATTTTGACTAAATAAATCCATAGAGATGAATGGGGTTCTAAAAATACTAAATGGAGGAAGAACCTGAGAAAAGGCTAATTTCAAGTTCCTCAGATGGCAGCTTTCAATTGGTTAATTAATATTTTTAATTTATCTTTGATGAGAACTCTGAGGCATAAATCCAATTAAAATTTATGTGGATGTATGCATAGTAATCAAATAAATTTACTCAGAATTATTCAAGTGTAGCAGAATGAAAAACTTCTAGAATTTTAAATACACAGAAATGAATACCTTTACATTACCCAATTATGACTTGCTTAAAATAATTTTGTAACAGTACCTTTGCTTTTCACATATGCAGAATGCTAGCACATCTGGTTGAAATAGTTCAGTTATAATTAATAAAGTATTCTGCTAAAAATTCATTGTGAAGAGATGTACCCAAATTAGTCCCCATTTTTCTTGCATATTTTTTCTTAACAACTGAATTGTTTTTCTCCCTCAGGTATGAATATAATACCATTAATTTATTGTTAAGAAAATAGCTTCTTTATTAGCCACAGATAAGGGGAATCAATGCTCAAAGTTGAAGTACCTGGCCTAATTTAATCAACTATAAATATTATAACCAGAACCAGTTATTCAAAAACTCTAGTTTTTCTTTACTCTTCTTTAGCTGTGTGTAGAATGGGCCTAAAAATAGTTTAGGCCAACCTTTCACTCAATATATGAATCCAGATTATAGTCACTTTCGCACACTATCACCCATTTCATTTTTGTAAAGTTCTAAATTAAGTTCTTTCTAATGTTAAGCTGACAGTTGCTCTCACACAACTTTAAGTCATTGCTTCTGCATTTATGACATAGTACAAAAAAGAACACATACTTCTTTCAAAAAGTAAAAGTCCGCTCTTATAACATCCCCACCCCATCAACTGTGCACTCCATCAATCATTCTCTATATATTGAAACTAAAAACATTACAGTAGGCCCTTAAGGAAACCTATTGAAATGAATTTACATGAGTTGAGTTATTTTGAAGATGTCACCATGTTTTCTCAAATATAATTCTTTATTGGACCATATGAAATTTTGCACCTAAAACAACCAAAAGAAGACCACAGAAACAACACACACATAAAAACAAACAAACTTCTGGTACAATTTGACCAATAAAAAGGATAGAGAGGTTGTAAAGGAACTTATCTTAGTTTTGTATGAAGGTTTCTAAGTGCTGTTCTTGCCTCATATCTTTGTGACCATTAATGTGCCTTGGTCAGATGCTGTGTGTTTATGGAGATGGTCTTTTGGCACAGGTCGGAAAGGATCCAGCTATGAAGTGACCACAGGATTGTGTCTCCCTTCAATTCACAAACTGAATTACATCTGCCATCTCTTAATGTTTTTACATTTGAAACTTCCTACAGTTGAAGACCATTCTAAGAGGCACAGGCCACAGGGCTTTGCTTGTCTCTATTTTGCTTCTCCAGATCCAGTTTGTTCTCTCTCACATGAACTAACATTAGAACCTAGACAACTTACTTGCCTCAAGTTTCTTCCCCAATTCACCCGCTATATTGATGATAGGGTTAATTTTAAAATATACACCTTCTCATATTTCTGCTATATGCAGGACTTTAATTAGGCTTACTGAAAAAATAAAATTTAGAAAGTTGGTCTTATTATACAGGAGCTTGCATGTTAGGTAAAAGAAAGGGGAAAACCATATAAGTAATGGAAAGTCATTTAAAGTTTTAGAACAGGAAACAAGAATGATAAAAATTTTGACCTAAGAAGATTGCTCTTGTAGTACTTGGCAGAAAAAAAATAACTAAGGCAAACTGGAAGTAAATCAAATAGAAAATGTTCATTTCGCTTTTGGGTCTATTACTGACAGGCTGGGGAAGATGATATAAGAAGTTTAACCCTCTTTTTGCTAGCCTATGAAATGATGATTCCACTATTTTATAAAAAACAGACATATTAATCTATGTGGCAGATGAAAATAAATGTGTTACATCTTTAAAGGAAAGATAAAGTAACAAAAGTTATAGTGAAAATATAATGAACTACTAAATTTGTAACATCATTATATAAATATTAGGGGCCCAGTGCACAAAAATTTGTGCACTCAGGGGAGGGGGGGTCCCTCAGCCTGGCCTGTGCCCTCTTGCAGTCTGGGACACCTCGGGGGGTGGAGGGATGAGGATGTCCACCTGCTGGCGTGCCTGGCCAGCCTGGGTGAGGGGCTGAGGGTCATTTTCACGCTGCCCACAGACCCTTCAGGGTTCGTGCACTGGGGAGTGGGAGTGCTGGTGAGTGCAGGCCTGGACATTTCCCACCAGAGGGCCCACAATCGCACACACCTGGTGGACCCCCACCGCTGAGGGGACACACCTGGCGCAGAGCTAGGTGGCGAGCCAGGGGCGGATGCTGGTGCAGGATCCCTTGGTGGGGCCCTGCTGCTGAATGAACACACCCCGGGGTGGAGCTGGGCAGCGGACTGGCTTTGGATGCTCCACACTGTGCAGCAGACGCTCCCGCATGCCCTGCAGAGGCCCCCGGGGGGAGGATGAAGGCAGCAGACCCTGGACAGGTGCTCCCGCACACCCCCGAGGAGGCCCCTAGGGCAGAGCCATGCAGCGGACCCAGGACAGGTGCTCCTGCATGTCCTGCAGAGGCCCCCGGGGCAGAGCCAGGCAGCAGACCAGGATGGCTGCTGCTGCACACCCCACGGAGGCCCCCGGGGGACAGAGCCAGGCAGTGGACCCGGGAAAGGCACTCCTAGATGCCCCAAGGAGGCCCCGGGCCAGAATCCCCCCCCCCCCCCCCCCCCCCCCGGCTGAGCTGACACACCTGGCACAGCTGTGCCGGCTGCGGAGGCTTCCAGTGCAGAGCCGCCCTGCCAGCCTCCATCTTGGCGGGGTTAATTTGCATACAGCCACTCTGATTGGCTGGTGGGCGTGGCTTAGGTAGCCCAAAGAAATGGTCAATTTCAATATTCCGCTTTTATTAGTTTAGATAATTGAAACACTGTTGCTTTAAGCTGAGGCCTAGGCAGGTAATAAAACCTCCTGTTTGTTTCAGCTCCATGGCTTCTAGAATTGAAATATTGTTACCATGATCAGAGGCTCAGCCAGCCTAGGCAGGCAGTTGCAACAGAAGCCTCCAGTTTGCTCTAGCTCTGTAGCTGCTGGCCTCCATCTTGGCTGGGTTAATTTGCATACAGTCACTCTGATTGGCTGGGAGGCGTGGCTTGGTTGGTGGGCATGGCTTAGGTGTCTCTGGTGATGGTCAATTTGCATATTACTCTTTTATTATATAGGATATGCATGTGGTGCTTCTAATATTATAGCTTCTCAAATACACTTAGAATTAAAAATAATAAAAATTATGTCCATATTAGTACATCTATTAGAATATGTGATGTTTAACAGGCATAACCTATTGCTCTGTTGATAGTGATGGGCAGTTGAGAAGTGTTAGGGTATGTATGTGAGCATAATAGATAGAAAATAACCAAGATAATGAAACATCAGCCTTACAGCTTTTATAATTGCCATTCCATTATTAATCCCCTTGGTTTAATTTAAAGCAATACACAACACAATAACAAAACCAAGTCATGGTTACCATGGTAAATTCAGCACATAGAGCAAGCCAGCTGTAAATCACTATTCCAAACATTCAATTATTAACTCAATCACCTTTGATTAAAGAACAAACTACTGTATTACACAGGCAATCAATAAGTACCACAGAATAGCCAAATGTTTTGCATACTTTCTTGTTATTATGTGTCAGGAAATAACTTTGACAGTATCTACATAACATCATCCACCCAGGGTCACCAGAACTGAAAGTAATTTCTTATCTAAGGGTACCAAATGTTTGAATTTATAATATAAAGTAAAAATTACAAAATATTAATGCATTATGCTTTAAGTGTATTTATATATAGAATTATAATAATTGACATAAATTATAGTAATTTACAAAAATTATTATTCTCTTACCTGTTGTAGTCACAGTACTATTATATATAAACAAACCCATTACTAAAGTTGAATAACAGTGGTAATTCAAATGTTATCACTAATTAGTAAAAATAATTTCATTAATCAATTTAATGTATTGATTTTTTTTTACTTAAAGATCCCAATGTCACTCTGACCCAGCATTCTCTCCATACTCTATCCAGTGTGTGTACATATACATGTGTATGTGTGCATTTTGTCTGTAGACTCAGAGCAGAAAAGATAAAGTAGATATTGAGCATCATTAGAGGATGAACACTATTAAGGCAGAGATTTCTGTGCATTTTGATCACTGGTTTTTAGTCCAAGTGAGATACAGAACAGATTCATACAAAGTATCTGTTCAGTGAATGAAAAGAGAATGGTGTTTAATGAAAGAAATGTATTTATGGAATAAGTAATAGTGCTGATTCCTTTTGGGGTTTAGAGTTCATCAGCAAAAATAATCTTAAAAAGGGAATTACATAGATGTATTAAGCAAAATAACCTAGTTGTATGCTTTGACAGATCAATATTATTTGACTCTTATAAATCCACTCTGTAAAAATCAGGTCACATTTATATTCACACATTTACTCTTTAAAGTTCAGAGTTTAAAAATAAAAATTTTAAATCCCTTACAGAAGGTAAAATAAGTGACCTGGAAACCAACAATAAAATTACCTACTCAATAGTCCAGGTGTTCAAAGATATTACTTTTGTCTGTTTTTATTTCTTTGTACATAAAGCATCAAGTAAAAGAAACAATATATATTCTTTTTTTAGTATGCTTTTATTAATTTTAGAGAGAGGAAGAGAGAGATGCAAACATTGATGAGAGAGAAACATTGATTGGCTGCCTGTTGCAAGTCCCCTACTGGGGACTGAGTCAGCAATCCAAGCATGTACCCTGACCAGGAATCAAACCAGTACCCTCTGGTGCATGGAATGATGCTCATCCACCTGCGCCATAACACCCTGGCCAAAAAAACACATATATTCTTACAATCCCATGTCTGACTTGTCAAGATTTTGGTATTTAGGAAAAGCAACTCCCCTTTCAGAATGCCTTTATAGGCAGAATTTGGGGGTTATTTTCTCAATTTGTTTCACCAGCATATGAACACTTCTCAAAATTTTCTTTTTATAATTGATCAACTGTGGGTTTTGCGATAATTTCTGACCACTTGGAGAAAAAATTCTACCCACTTTGGGCACTATATTTAATCCATTCCTATTTGTTTAATGAAGAAGTGTAGACAACCACTTTTGTGCCATCACTGAGCTAGATGATACATATTTAAGATGAGTAAGATCTCATGACCCACATGGAATAGAAAGGCAATAAAATGGTCTGGGGACATGACTAGAGAGAGTTGTGGCCTAAGAAAGAAGGGTGTGAAAGGTAGATGCTAAACGCCTGTAAGTTCTAAGTCCTAAAGCTAGCCAGGCAGATAATTTAAACACACACACACACACACACACACACACACACACCTGTGTGTTTTTTTTTAGATGTTTTCAAAAGGCAATAGTGTTCAGAAAATGACATGACAACTGGTTTGATGAAAGAAAAATTTGCCCTGGGAACAATGTGGATAGTGTAAGAGAAAAGAGACTAGAGGCAATTTGACAAATTAGAAGCATATTCTGATAAACCATAAAATGATGAAAACCTGACTTAAGTAGAAGCAGTGGGAATGCAGAAAAGAAGATAAGCGAGACTTGATAAGCTAATGTAATCTCGAGTACTTGTTCATCATTGAAGGTTGGTGACAAGGAAAAGTCTGAAAGGAATATAAAATAACTTGGAAGACTGGATGAATAATAATAGCTTTCACTAAGAAGGGGATAACAGAAGAGAGATTAAGTTTTGGAGAGAAAAAATGCTACCCACGTTGGGCACTAAATTTAAGTTGCCAAATCACAAGCAAAAATTTCTAGAAGGTGGATAAATGTATAGCTTTGAAATATAAGAAAAGCCTGGGCTAGAGATAACATTTGAAAATGTTGGCATAATGATAACCAAAGCTATGGGACATATAAGGTTATACTGGGAGAGTGATCAAAGGCCTTTCATATCTTTGGTCTTGTGGGAAAAAGTAAGAAAAATTATGTAGGTATCACATTTTAAGTAAATTATATTCCTCAAACATTAGGAGTGCTCAAGCAAAGACTTAAGAAATCTGTATGAATAGTAAATGGTTATGGGATGCAGAGAAATTGTTAGAGATATTTGTACACAGAAAGAGATGCAGTTGACTCGTCCCTTTCTTCAGATCCCCTCCTTACTACAGTATACTTTTAAAGAGAAAGTAAAGTTATGGCTTCAACTTGGAAATAGATTTACTAGTAAAAGTTCAAAATGTTTAAAACAATTACTCTATTTTTTATATTTGCTTAAAAATTGTAATCTTCATTTTCTACACAGATTTAGGGTTAGTCTTCTTCTAGCTGCAATGAGTAGAAAACTGAAGTCAAGTAATCCTATCTAAAAAAAGAATAATATGCAAATTAGGTATCACTCCATCACAAAGGTGGCTGCACCCATAGCCACAAGATGGTGGCACACATGGCCACATCCTCCTGTCTAATAAAAGAATAATATGCAAATTAGGCATCACTCTGTCACAAACATGGCCTCCCCCATAGCCACAAGATGGCGGCACCCAGTCTGGCTTAGCCCCGACACTGAAGTGGTTAGGCCTATTAGCCAGCCAGGTGGTGAGGGAGGCAAGGGGGCCCAAGAGGTGGAACAGACAATCAGAGGAGGCTGAGGGCCCTCTGCCCAGGCCAGAGACTTATGTCAGAGACTTCAGGCATCAACAAGGGCAGAGTCTGTGATCTTAGTGGGCAGGGGCAGAGCCAGTGATAAGAGGGGCATGAGAGTGTCCAACCCAGGCATAAGGCTTGGGCCAGAGGCCTCAGGCCTGGGCAAGGGCAAGGCCAGAGATTGCAGGGTCCTGGGCTCTCAGAGCCAGTGATCGGAGGGGCAGGGGCAGAGCCTGCAATTGCAGGGGTCTGGACACTGGTAGAGCTAGCAAAGCAAGGGTCTTGAGGTCTCTTGCCCAGGCCTGCAACCTTGGCTAGAGGCTGCAGTGGGGCAGGGATGGAGCCAGTGGTCTCAGGGCCTGGGCAGGGGCAGAGCCTTCGATCACAGGGGTCTGGGCAGGGGTGGAGCCAGCAATGCAGGGGTCTGGGGATCCCCTGCCCAAGCCTGCAGCCTTGGCCAGAGGCTGCCAGTGGGGCAAGGGCAGAGCCAGTAATGGCAGGGGGCAGGATCAGAGCCGGTGATCCCAGAGGCCTGGGCTCTGTGAAGTTGGCAATCAGAGGGGCTTGGGGGTCTTCTGCCCAGGTCTGCATCCTTGGCCAGCAGTTACAGGCCTGGGCAGGGCTGGAGCTGGGATTGGAGGGACAGGGGTGAAGCAGGTGATTGGAGTGAACTACAGAGGAAATACCTTTTCTAACCACTCATTGGCTAAGCTCCCTGTTTGCCTCTGGTAATATTTTTAGTAACTTGGATAATAAGAATTCAAAAAGGTGACCTAGGGTTTTTCCACCATACTCCTGGAGAAAAAAAAATGAAGGTCCATTGCAGGAGGGCTAAGAAATGTCATATCCTGCCCTAGTTGGTTTGGCTCAGTGCATAATGCCTCAGCCTGCTGACTGCAGGATCTGAGTTCAATTGTGACCAAGGGCATGTACCTAGGTTGTAGGCTCCTCCCTAGCTGGGGGCCCAGGTCAGGGCATATGCAGGAGGCAACCAATAAAAGTGTTCCTCTCACTTTGATATTTCTCTCTGTTTTTCCCTTCTCGTCCACATTCTCTAAAAGTCAATGGAAACGTATCCTCAGATGAGGATAAAAAGAAAAAGAAAAAAAAAGAAATGTCATATCTTATGAAAGACACATTTTGAAAATGCCTAAAGAAAGTTATCATTTTTTCATGGTGAAGGGACTGGAGTCTGTGTTGATGAAAACACCTTAATGGATGCGGTGACTGCCAATGGGTGCAGCAGTGGGGTAATGGGGTTGGTGGCTTCCCCTGATTAGCCTGGTTGCCTCCCCCAAAGGGAGGCCAGACTGCGGCTTAGTCCCGCTCCCCAAGGGGAGAAAGCAGTGGGCCTAAGCCATCAGTAGGACACCGCCTAAGGGCTCCCAGTATATGAGAGGGGGCAGGCTGGGCTGAGGAACCTCCCCCCTCCCCAGTGCATGAATTTCATGCATTGGGCCCCTAGTTTAAACAATAAATATTGACTTACAACACCAGAAAACTAATAGTGGGGAAGGCTTTTTAATCCAATGATATATTGATAGCATCAAGGATCACATATTTCCATCTATGTGCTTTGTCCTTGGCTTCATCCTGAAGCTGGTTCCCATGATGATTCCTCATGGTGGTAGGATGGCTGTGAGTAGCAAGCAAAGGTACATACATCCATGATCACATCAGTGGTTTAAAAAGAGGGGTTTTCTGTACCTTTCTTTTATGAACGAGAAAGATCAATCTGAGAAGCCTCCTACTGACCTCGGAAGAGAGGTTACTATCATTGGTCAACATTAGACATCTTGATGGGAATAAAACCCACACAAATCTAATGCACTCCTAGAGTTGAGAGGTGAAGTCAGCTTCCCTCAGCCACATAAATTTTGTAGGAGAGGGTAGAAATGTACACAAAATTGAGTATCTGTTCACAAAGCATAAAGTGGTTGTCTAGGCGGTGGGTCAATGTCTGCTGCAAGGTTCAGCCATATTCATAAGACTAATAGTTTTAGCGAAATGTATCAAGAAAAGTGCTAGCACTTTATCTTAATTGTTATAACACTCTTTATTTAGGTGACATGATTATATGCAGTTGAAGAAATGGAAGTTCTGAGAGATTGTGTAATTTACTTGTAGTCTGACAATGCAGCTCTCCGTTCCAACATTTTCTGCCTGCCAAGCTATTTGCAATGACATTTCCTTCCATCTCTTTATCTTTCTGCCTCATTTCCCTTTTGTTGATAAAGATATTGTTTCTTTCCAAACAATTGACCAAGGCCTGCTTGTTGACCTCAAATCATCAAGTGTCTGAGGAATGACACTCATATAAGAAATGTCCTCGTTCTTACTGTGACCCCTTTTCATTCTACAGGTCCAGGAGAATATCATGAAGTCACATCCTCAGAAAGCTGGAGTGTCTAGCAACTCAACAAGATATATGCAGTAGTTCTGCTAAGAGGCAGGCCTGAAATAATCCTCTCACAGCTCCTGTTTTATGGAGATGCTCAGAAAGAGGAACAAGACTAACACTTTTGTTGGAAATCTATTCATTTTACAAATGAGAACCAGCAAGGTGGCTCAGAATTTAAACTTAGGCTGCTTCATGAAAGCAAGTCTTCTGGTTTAGCAAAGCTGCTTGGGGAATCCAGCCTTTTAAAGGTCACAAGACAGCAGCAAAATGTGGTTTTCTTCACTGGTTGCAATACATTAGGCAAAGTGAAGAAAATGCCTTTTACTTCTGACCTAGATAATTTGGATGTAGACTTCTTTTGTTAAACATATGTCTTCATTAATAATTTTTCCTACTAGATAAAAGAGACCTATGGGGAAAATGCTGACTCTCAAAGTCTTCATTTTAAACTGCCTGATATTTTCTAATTTAATAAATGGTTAATTTTTTGTTGATGTTACTTGATCAAAAGTCTATATAAAAATGCTGGCTGATGTGGCTCAGTTGGTTGGAGCCTCGTTCTATACACCAAACGGTGGCTGGTTCGATTTCCAGTCAGGGCACATACCCAGGTTGTGGATTCCATCCTCAGTATGCAGGAGGCAGCTGATCAATGTTTCTCTCTCACATCTCCCTCCCTCCCTCCCTTCTTCTGTCTAAAATAAAACAAATATCAAAGCCCATATATCAAAAGTTTGGATTTAAAAAGTCTTGGTTTTGGTAATAACTTTAATTGTATTTATTGTATAATTTAGGAGGTGATGATCAGAAAATTACATTTACTAAGCATGCATTCAATTCTTTATTGTGAAAAAGTAAAACCCAAGGTAAACCAACGTTAGAGAGGAAAATAAATTCTTTTCTCTTTTGAGAAGCTATTCATATATAATTTATTTTCTAATGGAAATGATGTTTATTAATATACTTTAAAAACACCTTTTGGACATGAAAGGACTATCCGTAGAATAAGGTGTGAATCCTATCATAAAGTAGCAGATAGTGGAATATAAAAGATGCCATCAAGGTTGATGGTATGGCTCAGCCAGCTTGGCTCAGTGTTTGAGTCTTGATCTATGACCCAGGCTGTCGAGGTTCAATTCCCAGTCAGGGCACATGGGTTGTGGGCTTGATCCCCAGTGTGGGGTGTGCAGGAGGCAGCCAATTAATGATTATCTCTCATCACTGATGTTTTTCTCGCTCTCCCTCTCCCTTTCTTTCTGATATATGTATATCAGAAAATGATGGCATTGCCAACAGAAAAAAACATTATATTTAATTGAATAATCAGGGAAGATTTGGTGGGCAGGCAGCCCTTAAGCTGAATTTGTGGGCTTTGATTTGCAGGAATAAAATAAATGAAGGATCTTTATAGAGAGTAGGAACATCACAATGATTAAAATAGGAAAGCAGGGAGTATAAATATCTATGAGATTAATTTAAAGGGAGGAGGATTCTGCAGGTCAGAGCCTAGGTCCTTGCTTCTCCTTGGAGGAGTAGCCTGACCTTATTTAAGATTAAAATTTTTCTCATCTGGGACTTAAGAGATAAAGAATATGTTACTAGTCTTGCATGTTCTCTCCCCTAGACACAGGGACAAAACCAACCTAAACCTTTGTCTGAAGCATGAAAGGGATGTTCTGAGTGGCAGTGAGGCTGATCTGGGACAACTGAAGTTGAGACTGGGTCCAATTGCTTTATTGCCAGGGTGTGTGTGTGTGTGTGTGTGTGTGTGTGTTGCGGGGGGCAGTGTAGAAGTGAGACAGTTTGATGGGAGTGGGGAAGAGATCTGGCCATAGTCTTTCTGAAAGCCTGTATATCTCTGTCTTGTAGTAGATTCTGTTTGCTCTATATTCTTAATATTTTTAAATGTTGAATTCGAAAAAAAGATCATTTGAGAAAAAAGGCTATATACCCACATAAAGGGGCCTTGAATATTCTAAGAATTGGGACTATTTAGAAAGAAATCAATTAAGTGTTAAATGTTCTTGGAAAAAGGATTAAACATGTTTAGATTTCTGAAAAGTTAGGATTTATGATTCATTTGCTTTTAATGCTTCAGTATCTAAATCTAACCCTGCAAAAACCTTACTAAAAGTTTTTATTTTTAATTCTCAGACATATCAATGGACAAAATGATGTGAATTGGAAAAAAAACCACACACACACACAAAAACTGGTGACTAAAAAAATCATTTAGAAGGATTGCAAGAGACCAGCAGTGAACTAATTGGGCTTTGGCCAGGGCAGTGATGTTGGCAATTGGAGAGGCTATGAGCAGTAATATTTCAAAGGCAGAACTGACCAGATTTGAAAGCTGATAGACTATTAGAGTCAAAGAAGAGATCAAAGTTTATTCCTAGCTTTGAACCTGGGGTTTGTGAATTTGGTGGTGAAAAGAACATATATTTATATAAAAAAGCAAAAGGAATATTTTGAAGTAAGATAAAACGTTTAGTTTTTACATGTGTCTAAGATAACATATATTTAAATGTTTAATAATAAGTAGTTAGGCAAGCCTGACTTTTGTATGAATTAAGAAATAGAGGTAAATACCATGGAGGTATTTGAATCATGGTGATTGAAAAAAGAAGAGACTCAATAGAAGGTGAGAGCCAGGGGCATGGTTTGAGGAAACCTTTGCTTAGGGAAGTTTGAAGAAAACCTGGAGACATTTTCAAAGACATGATCTCAATAAGCTATTTTGTTTAACAGCAATATTAGAAATTAATGAGATCATAGGAAGCAGACTATACTTGAACTCCTTTTAGACAAGGGAAATAAAAATCCAAATTCAACCTCAAGCACCAGTATGCAAGTCCCCAGGGGAGTCATACTGGGTTGTTTACCTCTATCTATCTATCTATCTATCTATCTATCTATCTATCTATCTAATCTATCAATCTATCATCTATCTATTTATTTTTAATCCCCACCCAATGATATTTTTTCATTGATTTTTAGAGAGAGAGGAAGAAAGGGAAAGACAAAGAGAAATATTAATGTGAGAGAAACCCATCGGTTGGTTGGCTCCTGCATGAGCCCCAGCCAGGACCCAGGCCAAGGAGGAACCTGCAACCAAGGTATGTGCCCTTGACTAGACTAGAGCCTGGGACCCTTTGGTCTGCAGGCTGATACTCTATCCACTGAGCCAAATAAGCTATGGCAATTGTTTAACACTCTTTTTTCAGCATCATGAACATTGTGTTCAATAAATATATAAAAATATTTTAATTAAATGGATTAAATAGATCAAAAGTCAATAAGTTATTGTGGAATAACTACTTTGTTCTTTTGTGTGCTTTTTTTATTTTCCTCTTAAAATTATAGGTGTATAATATGCTTATTATAAAAAATTTAAACAGAAAGTATAAATTAAATGTTAAAAAAGTAAATTGTAAATTACTATGAATATTGTACATGTGTATTTTAGACATTTTATATGCAAGATAAATATATACTAGAGGCCCAGTGCACAAAAATTTGTGCATTTGTAGGAGTCTCTCAGCCTGGCCTGTGTCCTCTCCCAGTCTGGGACCCCTCAGGGGATGTCTACATGTTGGCTTAGGCCCGCTACTAGGGGATCAGGCCTAAGCTGGCAGTCAGACATCCCTCTGGCAGCCCAGGAGCCCTCAGGGTATGTCCACTTGCCAGAGGGGAGCAGGCCTAAGCTGCAACTGGACATCCTTAGCACTGCTGAAGAGGCAGGAGAAGCTCCCACCACCACTGCTGTACTGGCAGTCATCAGCCTAGCTTGTGGCTGAGCAGAGCTCCCCCTGTGGGAATGCACTGACCACCAGGGACAGCTTCTGCATTGAGCGTCTGCCCCCTGGTGGTCAGAGTGTGTCATAGTGACCAGTCATTCCCCGTCGTTCTGCTGTTAGGGTCAATTTGCATATTACCCTTTTATTATATAGGATAGAGGCCTGGTGCATGGATGGGGGCCAGCTGGTTTGCCCTAAAGGGTATCCCAGATCAGGGTGGGGGTCCCACTTGGGTTTCTGGCCAGCCTGGGTAAGGGGCTGAAGGCCGTTTTCAGACTGGCCACATCCCCTTCAGGGAGGGGAGTTCTGCTGGGGTTCCTAGCCAGCCTGGGTGAGGGGCTGATGGTTGTTTGCAGGCTGGCCAAGCCCCCCAGTGGTGTCCCTCACCCCATGAGGGTAGGGCCATCCTAGGTGAGGGGCTAATGGCTTTTTGCAGGCTGGCCACAGTCCCCAGTGACCCAAACTCCTAGCGAGGCTGGCTGGAAACAGGTATCTGGGATTTATTTATCTTCTATAATTGAAACTTTGTTGCCTTGAATGGAGGCCACAGTCAGCCAAGACAGGCAGGAAACTTAGCTTCCTCCATCATTGGGGCAACCAAGACTCTTGTTTGCTCTAGCTCCGTGGCTGTCAGCTGCAATCTTGGTTGGGTTAATTTGCATATAGTCGCTCTGATTGGCTGATGGGTGTGGATTGGGATGTAGCTGAGTGACACAATTAGCATATTACTCTTTTGTTAGATTAGATATTTATTCATATTGGAATTTTCTTGTTACTCTTCAAAATACTATATGTTATGGGAAAATTATTACATTAGTACATGAACATCTACCTTATTTTTAAAGCTGTATATAATGTTACATATTCAAAGTGCAATGATTATTTTTATCATTCAACTACTAATGGGCACTTATAAGTTATATGCAGTTGATTTTTCATATTAGTGATAATGATACACTACACATTCTTATACAAATATCTTTGTGCACAGTGATATAGATTCCTTTCAGTCAAATACTAGACTATTTTATTTGTGTGTTTTTTTGTATTTATTTAAAATTTTGTTGATTATTGCCAAGTTATCTTTCAAGTAGGCAGAACCAAGATAAATTCTCTACAAATATACAAGCAAATATATAAAGTAATTCAACCGCAGTGTCTTTGCTAATTGCTATTTGGACAATAAGAATTTAAGTTCCAAGCGTAACTTTTATTTTAAATATTAAAAACAATATTTGCTATGTGAAATTTGGAACAATGAACAACTATTTCCTGCAGTGAAAATATACCAAACTATTTTTTTCTTTCACTGTTTCCTGATTCATTAAAATATTCATATTCATCAGAAGAGTTTAGCTGATTGCAATTGAGTTGTGTAGTGCAGGTGTAGTAACACTAATAGGAACAACAAACCTACATATGTCCAGAGGACAATTTATCTAAACTAATAAAAGCAAAATATTAAAATTAACCGTTTCTCTGAGACAGGGTAAGCCACGCCCACCAGCCAATCAGAGCAGCTGTATGCAAATTAACCCAGCCAACATGGCGGCCGCCACTCACGGACCTGAGTAAACAGCCCTTTCCATTGCGGCAGAAGCGAAAGTGAAGCTTCGCCCCTCAGCTCAGCTCCGATTAAACTGCCTCTAGCAGTTTTGAAACATTGTAACAATCATAGAATCCTCCGGAGCTGAAGGAAAGAGCAGCTCCGGCCTAACCAGTAAAAGTAACAAT